>JAVJHY010539843.1:0-18756 GCA_035593235.1 Phascolosoma agassizii | reverse complement strand
ATAGATAAGTGGCATCCCCTTGACCGTTGGCGTTCGGCGCGTTGCGCATAAAGCTCCCCGCAAATAAATGAGCGATACCCGCTTCGAGTCGAACATTACCGGGTACAACGTTCCATCGGACCCGCGCTTCAATTTGTTGCCCAATAAAGCGATCGGTTGCGCCGCTTGCATCGCGCGTTCTTGCGGTTGTCCAAGCGTCCCGACTGGCGGCCAACCAATATGCACGATAAGCGGCGAATGCGGTGAGCGTTGTTGTTGGTTTGATTTGCATTCTTAAACCCGGCGTATGAATGTTCGCGCGCGCGAAAGGGCCGTAAATACTCGTTGGACCAAAATCAAATCGACGCGCACCGAACAGTGTGTCAAAGCGCTCGTTATCGCCATCCGCAGGATGGTCGTCGCCACTTGCAAAGTCATATTGGGCAATTACCCGCACGCGCCACGGATGTTCGAATGAATATCCTACTTCGCCGTGTTGAAAATGGGCAAAGTGATCGAGATCGGCGGTGTCGCTAAGTGCGCTTGAACGACGCGAGTCACCGAATTGAATCGCCGACTCGATCGCATAATCGAACGCCGACAGCTGGGGCGCGCGAAAGACTCGAAAACCGACCGTAGTGAGATCGCGATCCCGGGTAGGACGATCATTCGAGTCCTGTTCCTTTAGTCCAAAATAATAGAACTCCACCTGATCGCCCCACGCGAGCGAATCGGCGATGTAGAGGCCCCAGAATTTAACGTCGATGTCTTCATCATCGAATTCCACATTGTTGTCGGCTAGATCGCTGAAACGAGTCGGCTTGCGCGCAACTGGCATAGTAAAAAAAGCCCGTACCTGTCTACCGCTCGCACCGTGCCATTGCCAATCGATGCCGGTGAATGCGTTAATCGTATTTCGAAATCGATTGCGGGCGACGAAACGCCGCGAACCAATATCGAGGGTGATGCGCCCGGCCCGAAGTTCCGTTTTACTACCGGCCGCAAATAACGCTCCCCCGTCCCATTGCACGTACGCCTGCAGTAATTCGGCCGGGTTAACAATGCCGGTGGATAGTGGCGTTCCCGAATCGTCGAACATTGCCCGCGAATCCATTAACTCGCCTGCGAACGTGAAAGTGTTGTAACGAACGATCCCTAGCAATGTTGTGCGCATCACCAAAATTTGGTCGCCACCACTACGTCCGGCGCGAAATTGATCCCCCAAGGTCTCGTAACGCGTGCGATGCGTTCCACTCAGACTTAGCCAATCAGGCAACGATAGCGCGTGTGCCAGGCGCCAAGGCGTTTGCCCGGCAGCCGCCCCGCTCGCGGAGCACGCTAGAATGAGTGCGAAAATCGTGCTTTTTAAATATGTTTTCACTTACGTATTATCTTATTTTTATTACGCTTATTAGGTATTTTATTGAAAAATTAGCCCGCTTTAAATATGTTTTAATTTGCATAAATAAGATATTCAGCAAGACCGAAAATGATCGACCAAGCGCGGTCGTCGCGGTCCCTGATAATTCTCCGGGATAGTTGAGGGGTTTACGGATTGAACGTAAAACGGGTGCAAAACCCACGGCGAGCATCCGCTATTCGCCGCTCGGTCGTCGCGCGTTACAAGAGAACCGACCCTACCCTTTCGGCAAGTACCGGCAATAGTTCGGCAGCAAACCAGGGGTTTGCTTTAAGCCAGCCATTATTTCGCGGACTGGGATGTGGTAACGGCATCATCGCCACACCGTAGTCGCGCCAATGGCGAACAGTCTCCGTTAAAGAGCTGCGCCGCCGACCTTTAAGGTGCCAGCCCTGAGCGTATTGCCCAATTACCAAGGTTAATGCAATGTCAGGCAATCGTTGCAATAGTTGCCCTCGCCATAGCGCCGCGCATTCTGGCCTAGGGGGTAGATCGCCCGACTTCCCGCGACCTGGATAACAGAAACCCATGGGTACGATCGCTATTTGCGACGGGTCGTAGAACGTCTCCGCCTCGATCCCCATCCAGCTACGCAGCCGGTCGCCGCTCGCATCGGTAAATGGACGGCCTGAGGCGTGAAATTTCGTGCCCGGTGCTTGTGCCGCGATTAGAATACGTGCAGCTCGGTCTACCTGAAACACTGGCCGCGGACCAAGCGGTAAATCGGCAGCACACACGCGACATGCCCGTGCCGCACGCGAGATGTCCTCTAGCGTTGCAGTGCTGATGTCCTCATTTTCTGGATGCGCAATGCTCATTTGAAGCTTCAACTGTCGCCGACCTTATTGGCCCCGGCAGTCAGTTTAACGAAGCCGACTCGACATATCCCTGGGCTAGCTATCGCGGCTCGCGATGGCAGACAGTCACTTAAAGGTGTCGTAGCCGGAGGGATGTTAATGGCTGACCTACCCGTCTACGGCGTGTTTTGTGCGAAAATACGACGCATTACTTGCAATTTCAGGACGTAGTGTGGGATGAACGAAAGCGATCGCGACGTGGGGAATCAGTCTCCTACTACCATCGATGCGGTGGTCGTTGGTGCGGGGTTTGCCGGCTTGTATATGGCTTACAAACTACGCGCACTTGGTTTTAGCGTGCTTGTCTACGAGCGCGGTTCAGACGTCGGCGGCACCTGGTATTGGAATCGTTATCCGGGCGCCCGCTGTGACGCGCCGAGTCTGCAGTACTCCTATCAATTTTCTGACGATCTCCAGCAACAATGGCAATGGTCGGAAACATACGCCTCGCTGCCGGAGATTCTGGATTACCTCAAGCACGTTGCCGAGCGTTTTGAATTACGCGCGCTTATTCAATTTAATACTTCCGTTGAACGTATGCGCTACGACGAAAACGATCAGAGGTGGACCGTTGAGACTGATCGCGGCGAAACTGTACAGGCGCGTTTTTGTATGTTGGCGACCGGGTGTTTGTCGACTCGGAATACACCTGATTTCGAAGGCCTGCATGACTTCGCTGGCGATTGGTATCACACCGGCGACTGGCCAATTGAAGGTGTCGATTTTCGAGGTAAGCAGGTCGGCATTATCGGCACCGGCTCGACCGGCATCCAAGCGATACCGGTCATCGCTGAAACTGCGGATCACCTGAAAGTCTTTCAACGCACGCCGCAATACAGCACGCCGGCACGTAACGGTCCGATGGATAAAGCGCACGAAGCGGCAATAAAATCCGACTACGCGGCGTTTCGCGCGCGCAACTATCGCCAGCCTGTCGCGATGGATATTTCAATTGATCGCAACGCGCCGAAAACTTTCGAAGTGAGTGATAGAGAACGACACGCCCGTTACGAGCAATGCTGGACAGACGGTGGATTGAGTTTTTCGACAGCGTTTCGGGACTCGTCATTGAATCGAGAAGCGAACGAAGACGTGTCGGAATTTATCCGCACAAAAATCGCGGAGATCGTTCACGACCCGGTAACGGCGACGGCGTTGCAACCGGATCATATATACGCGTGTAAACGCCCATGCCTCGATACGAAGAATTTCGAAACCTACAATCGCAGCAATGTCACCTGAGTTGACGTCAGCCGCGGTGGCGTAGAACGCCTCACTAGCACGGGAATTATTGCCGACGGCGTCGAACACCAGCTCGATTGCGTCATATTCGCGACCGGCTTCGATGCCTTTACCGGCTCGATAAATCAAATCGACATTCGCGGTAAAGGTAGCCAGTCATTAAAGAGCAAATGGGCGCAAGGTCCTCGAAGTTACCTCGGTCTACAAACTGCCGGCTTCCCGAATCTATTCATGATCACGGGTCCCGGAAGCCCTTCGGTACTTGCCAATATGGTGGTCGCAATCGAACAGCATGTGAATTGGGTTGGTGATTGCCTGGAACGTATGCGGGTGACCGGATCGACGACCGTGGAGGCTCAGGTAACCGCAGAAAACGACTGGGTAGAGCAAGTGCGCGCGGCCGCCGATCGCACGTTATTCACCGCGTGCGACAACTGGTATCAAGGCGCCAACGTCCCTGGGAAGCCGCGCGGATTTGTACCCTATGTTGACTGGCCTCGTTACGTGACGATCTGCGAATCGATCGTCGA
Organism: Phascolosoma agassizii; assembly: GCA_035593235.1. Classification (NCBI taxonomy): domain Eukaryota; kingdom Metazoa; phylum Annelida; class Sipuncula; order Phascolosomatiformes; family Phascolosomatidae; genus Phascolosoma; species Phascolosoma agassizii. The sequence goes on along the minus strand of JAVJHY010539843.1, from coordinate 14,728 downwards.
CCGATCATACGAGGGCTTTTCGTTCGCCTAGGATTGAGTCAAGCTGCAACGTGCGCCGCTCTACAAAGACTGTGCGCCAACTCAGAACACGATAAACTGCGACACTTGATCTTTCACCTACCGTAGAGGGAATCACCGATGTCACGCTTGAAATTTGGCTGTTTTTTAGCTCCTCACCATCCAATCGGTGAAAACCCCACTTTACAAATACAGCGCGACCTAGCGCTCGCCACGCAACTCGATCAACTCGGTTACGATGAGTTTTGGTGCGGCGAGCATCACTCAACCGGATGGGAGATTATTGCGTCGCCGGAGATGTTTCTCGCAGCCGCGGCGCAAAATACGCACCGCATAAAACTTGGCACCGGCGTGGTTTCCCTCCCCTACCACCACCCATTTAATGTTGCGCAGCGAATTGTGCAGCTCGATCACATGAGCCAAGGTCGTGCGATTTTCGGATCTGGACCAGGCGCACTACCGTCCGATGCATACATGTTGGGCATCGATCCAATGACTCAACGCGACCGCCAAGATGAAGCGATTGGCGTGATTCGTCGCTTGCTGCGCGGCGATGAAAGATTCAGCCACCAGGGCGAGTGGTTCAGTTTGACCGACGCGCGTTTGCAATTATTACCAATACAAGAAGATTTACCCTTCGCGGTCGCATCGATGATCAGCCCATCGGGGATGACATTAGCCGGCAAGCACCGGACTGGTGTTTTGTCTATCGGCTCGATGTCCGAAGCCGGTCTCGAAGCATTACCGACGCAGTGGAGTTTCGCGGAAGAGTCCGCGGCGAAGCACGGTAACACCGTGGATCGCGCGGACTGGCGAGTCGTAATGAGTTGGCACATTGCGGAAACCCGCGAGCAAGCGCGCGCCGAAGCGCGCGAGGGATTATTTCGCTGGCACAATGAATACAACGTTGGCACTTTAATGCGACCCGGTATGGAAGCGTTTGCGACGCCCGATCAAGCCCTAGACGAAATAGGCGATGCAGCCGGCGCGAGTGTGATCGGCACGCCCGACGATTTAATCGCGGCAGTGCGTCGTATGCGCGAAGTAACCGGCGGCTTCGGCACGGTGATCGGCTTCGCTCACGATTGGGCCAATCCCGAGGCCACTGCGCGTAGCTGGGATATGGTCGCTCGCTATGTGATCCCAGAGGTCAATGGCATGCTCGATGGTTATCGTGAATCACAGCGACACGTCATCGAACATCGCGAATCATTCGATCGCGCCGGTGATGCAATCCTCGCAAAAATCAGCGAGAACGAACGGGCGGTTCAAGCGATGAGTGAATCGGAAGAGACAACGGCCGCCAATCGACCTGCGATCGCACCGCATCACGCGCCCGATCTAAAATCGGTGAAATAGCGTCTGATGAATGGCGCGACGACGAACCCGGAGATCGGACAGACGGTGGACGCCGGTGGTATTCAAACGAACTACCACGACGTGGGCACCGGCGATCCGATATTGTTGCTCCATGGCTCGGGCCCGGGCGTAACAGGCTGGGCAAATTGGCGCCTAACATTACCGGAACTTGAGCGAAATTTTCGCGCAATCGCACCGGACATCGTTGGATTTGGTTATACCGAACGCCCGCACGATGTTGATTACAATCTCGACACCTGGGTGTCCCACGCGATTGCGTTCATAGACGCGCTCGAGCTCGAACAAGTGCACTTGATTGGCAATTCTTTTGGCGGCGGCCTATCGTTGGCGCTCGCAATTCGCTACCCAGAAAGGGTAAAGCGCCTCGCACTAATGGGTGCGGTCGGCGTTAATTTCGATTTAACGCCGGGCCTCGATGCTGTTTGGGGATACGAACCGTCGGTTGAGAGTATGCGGCACCTACTCGAGATCTTCGCCTACGACCAGACACTTATGAGCGACGACCTTGCACGCATGCGTTTCGAGGCAAGTATTCGACCGGGCGTTCAGGAAGCGTACGCAGCAATGTTTCCCGCGCCACGTCAACGCTGGATCGAAGCCATGGCAAGCCGTGAGTCCGACATCGCCCGGTTGCCGCACGAAACACTTATATTTCATGGCCGCGAAGATCAAGTTATCCCCTTAGGGAACTCGTTACGTTTCGCCGAATTGATTCCCAATTCGCAACTACACGTTTTTGGTCATTGCGGACACTGGACGCAAATTGAACACGCGACCCGTTTTACTAAATTGGTGATCGATTTTTTTAGCGAATCGTGAATAATCAACAGTCGGCGCACCGCTCCACGCGTGAGCAGGCGGTAAAGTAAGTCGATAGAGGAGATACAGATGGGTACTATTGCACAAAATCAGTTGGCATCGACCGGCACTTTCGAATTTGATCCCGAGAATACGCGCTGGGAAAAATTCATCACCGATGGATGCTATTACAAAATTTTAAATGTCGACGTGCCCGCCGGCCAAGCCGATATGCTGGTCAAATTCGAACCCCACAGTGAATGCCTTTTTCACCGGCACGCCGCAATTGTCTCGACGTTAGTTCTTCAGGGCGACCTGATAGTCCGAGAACAAACGTCGGCTGGCGAAGTCGTGAAAGCGAAACCCGCAGGGAGTTATTCTTACGGCGGCGTTGGTGAGATTCATATCGAAGGGGCAGGCGACGAAACCGCGATCATCTATTTTGGCATGCGCACTGACGACGACGTGATCTATGAATTACTAAACCCCGACTTAACCCTCAGGAAAGCAATAACCGTCAAGCAATTCGATCACGACTGGCGGGAAAAATGGCCCGAAGATACGAAGCGCTCTTCCGCGGCATAAATAGCTTACCGAAACGACTAAGGTCACGTCCTGCTTGTTTTCGATCGTTTTCACAAGACAATCGACTCCGCAGACGTTGAGGTCGAGCGTCAACAACGTGGACCACACTCCGACGGCTGCAGACGCGTAATTTTACATATCGCCGAAATCTAAATACCGGTATATTGGCACTCGCTCGAGCGTCGCATTCTGCGTGAATATTGCGCAAACTAGAAAAAAATCGCTGCAATTTTATCGACGCAAATAGCGATAACGCCGGTGTCGGTGGAACATTCCCCGAGGCACAATACGGTACTATTGGCGAGCGCCGACGGTTTGAATGACTGGCGGCAAATATAACAATAACTCTCAGGAGACGCGTAATGTACGATGCAATCATCGTCGGAGCTGGTTGTGCAGGGAGCGCAATCGCGTTGCAATTGGCCCAGCAAGATCACAAAGTTCTACTGCTCGATGTCAACAAGTTCCCCGAGACTGAAAACCCGGCAACCAACCTAATTCACCAACGCGGGATCGCCTGCCTCGAGCGCTGGGGTTTACGCGAAGCTATCGCTAAGCTGGCGCCGCCGATCAACAAGTACAAACTCAAATTTGGCGACCAAGTGCTAGACGGCGTCGCTCCGGCCGTCGACGGAGAGCAATACGCTTTCGCGCTGCGTAATTCGACCATTGATGAGATACTACGTGGCGCGGCGATCGACAGCGGTGTCGAATTTCGCGAGGGCGCTCGGGTTGATCGCGTGCTGAAAGAAGATGGCCGTGCAATCGGGGTCAATGGCGCTACAGAAGGGCGAAATCGATTTAACGAACATGCGCATGTCGTGATCGGCGCGGACGGCGCCGCGTCGCGCCTTGCTATCGAGGTTGCCGCAGCCGAATCTCGCGTGGAACCGGCCGTGCAGGTGGCGTCTTGGACTTATTGGAACGACATGTCGTTGGATGGTGTCGAGCTATACGTAAATGATAGCCGCGCGATCTACGCGTTTCCGTCCACCAATGGCAGTACGTTAATTGGTGCGAATTGGACATTCGATAGTTTCGCGGAAGCGCACAAAGACCTCGAAGCAAATTACCATGCATCGATGCGCGAACTCGCGCCGGAACTAGCTGCGCTCGCAGCGGACTCTTATCGCGCGGATGAAGCTTTGCACCGCGGCGCGGCGCGAAATTATTATCGCCAGGCAGCAGGTCCTGGGTGGGCACTCATCGGCGATGCGTATCACCTACAAGATCCCTGCACAGCGCAAGGCGTGACGAACGCGTTTTGCGATGCTGAACTGCTCGCGGCGGCGATCGATAAAGGACTAGGCGGCGGACCGGAAGGCCTTGATGCGGCGCTCGAAGCGTTCGCAACGTCCAGTTTAGAACGCACGCTGCCGTATCATGAAATGACGCTCAAAATGGCGCGGTTCGCGCCGACCGCTGAGCAGCTCGCGCTATATGGTGCACTTGAAGGTTCTGCCGACGACATTTCCGCTTTTATTGGCACCTTAAGCCAGGCGGTATCGCCAGAAGATTTTTTCGACGCGGCAAACGTGGAGCGGATTATACAAAGGGCCACAGCCTGACTACCGATCGATTAGAGTACTCAATCCGGCAGAAAATCGACGAGCGCCGCTTGCATCACACCGTCGGCGGCCGCGACAGCGGGACGCGTTGCGATCATCGCCAAGTATTCGCGAAGACCGGGAATATGTTCGGCGATATCCCAATCATAAAGCTTAGTGGTATGTAAGTTCGCGAAGCGTAACTGGAAATACGCAGTGATATCCGCATAGGTGAACGTATCGCCTGCAACAAATGGGTCAAATTTCGCTAAGGCGCGCAATGCACGCAATCCATTTTCAAGTGCCGGTTTAACTTCCGCCAATGCGGTTTCGTCGACCGGCGCGCCGAAATATACCGACGCAATTAGCCGTCGGGCCGGCGAATCCACATATTGCTCGACAACGCGAATGAGTTCTTTCGTTTTCGCGCGCGCGAAAGCGTCTGCCGGATAGAGCGCTGGAACCGGCTGAACGTCTTCCAAATAATCAAAAATGACGTTCGTCTCGGAGAGTACCCGGCCATCGATGTCTAACCAAGGTACCTTACCCATCGGGCTAAAATTTAATACCTCGGGTTTTTGGCTCGGAAAGATCATAACTTCCTCGAACGGGATCCCCTTTTCGAGCAACGCGACTTTCGCTGTGGTGAAGTAGTTGCTTATCGTGACGCCGTGCAGTTTGATCATTTGCCGTTTCCTTTCATTCTAAGAGCTCATCGAGTGCGCCAACTGGGGTACCATCGCGGCGCGCTACAGCGCGCGTTACCGAAAGCGTACTATCGCCGAATGTTGGCAACCAACAAGAATGACGGCCGAATCCTCCGACTACAATAACAATCAAATCCTCGGGCGCTTTGATAATTGGAACGCGCGCTTCGTGCGGAAATAGATCGTCGAACATACCGGCCATACCCCCACGCAGCCATTGCTCTCGCTCGATCCGAGCGTTTTCGAAAACAACTTGCCGAATGTCATTTTTGCTCAAGTCGTCCGCCGCCAGAATTGCCGCGTGCTCAGGCCCGAAAGCAATGGTCGGTTGTCCGTAAAGATAGGCGTTGTTAGACGCCATATCGCTAAGCGCTGCGCACACCGTTGCCAAGATCCCGTCGGCGCGGTCGCTGATGTGATCGTTAATGTTATGGGTGCCGTCAGCCGCAGTAACCGTCACGGTAGAATCGGCTGGCGCGAAGCCTCGTTCAACATGTAACGGATCCCACGGGCTTTCTGCCTCGTTTTCCGCCACGCAGAAAGCGTATTTCGCCGGTTGTCCTTGGGTCGAACGATCAAGTACGCCTGGCGTCGCCCCACCGACATTCATCAGAACCAATCGGATTGCCCTTCCGATCGTCGCGTTCGCGCGTACGCCGGGTCCGAACGCGCCATAACGCGCGTTCAATCCTATTTCGCGCGCCAGTGGTCCGTTGACGATAACGCACGGTGCGCAGGGATGCGTTGTGGCCTGCACAGCAAAAAGGTTAAAGCTCGCATCGAGCAAGGCGTCTACTGCCGTTAAGACAATCGGAAAATATTCCGGCGCGCATCCCGCCATTACGCAATTTACTGCGATGATCTCCACCGTGGCTACGCCCTGGCGCGGTGGCATCGTGCCAAGCTCGTCATCACGATTACGATCGCAAAAGCGCAACATCGACGCCACGCGCGCCGCGGTCGGCGCGACTATCGGCAAGCCATCCGACCATCCACGCGCGATAAATTCGTCGTCGAGTGAGGACGCATCTACTTCGAGCATAGCGGACCCGTTCAATTTAAATTCCTCAACGCTTCAACCCGGGATCAACAGCGCAAACGTCGTCGACACACAGCGCACCACCGGCTAATCGCCGCTCTGTGAGGCTAACAAACTGCGATCGATAGCGCGTTTCAAGTTGTTCGACGGGATCTGTGAGCGCCGCTGTGAGCTCGTCAACTACGGCTCTCGCTTTAGCGCTAACCAGCTCGCCGTGATTACCCGCTAGCGGATGCGGAATAGCAATAAGCGGTAGGCAATTCATGCCCAACACTTGGGCTTCAGCGCGAGCGAGCGGCCCGAACTCATCACTACAAATTACCGCGCTCGGGATCCCCAGCTGCTCTAGCGCTATAGCGTCATGGACACTCCACGACGTACAAGATCCTCAGTCGGCTATCGCAAGGACAACGGCGTCACAGGTCTTAAGGTGTGCGATCACGGATGCCGGCGCGGCGGCCGTCGCGTTTTTCGACTGACTAATATTCTCGACCTGAGAACCTTGACGAGAAAACCCGTCGGACAATTCACGCAACAACGCTGAGGCGTTTGCCTTCATGTTATCCAGCCAACCGATACGGGCACCGGCAAGCGCGGACAAACGCGCGGCAAGCGGCCTACTTGGTGAGCGTGACACCGCCGTCGGCGCAAAAACTTCAATCTTTTCCATCAGTCGATTATAGGGTAACGGAGGAGGTAGCGTCTGCTAGAAGTAAATATACTCGCCTCGATCCACTAGCGGGCTGGGGCCGTGAGTAGTGAGCCGCGGACTATACAAAGACTCCAACCCCCAATATGTGCTAGGTAAATCGAATTGCTTTACCAGACTTGGTTCGATGCTATGATCACGAGCTACAAGCGATTTTACTTTCGTCTGCCCAATAACAATCTTTAGCCCAGGAGGTATTCATGGATACCAACAACTTAGCCCAACCTCTTAAATACCTCGATCAAGCACTAATGAAGCTACGCGATCTGGGGCTTGTTCCGGAACCAGGCGCCGTGGACGAAGCGCCAATCGTCGCGCTCATTAATAAGATAGCGGATATTGATGAAACGAAAGCGCTGGGTATCGCTAGAACATTAAACCAGGCCTCAGTGTTTAACCAGGTGGTCCGTGAACAACTTCAAGCGATGGAAATCGGTGAACGCTATAACGACATAGCAAAATCGTTTAACAGCATCCGCGACGACGCACGCGGGATGCTCGAGCAACTCGACGACGGCAGTATCGACATTTGGGAGCGCGTCCAAAATGTTTGGATGAAAGTATCGCGCGGCGATATTCCTCAGCGATTCAATGAAATTAAGGAGACGTTCTTAGAGGTCGCCTCAGCGTCGAAGGATCAAATTGAACGTGAACAACTAATCTTAGAAGCTTATCGAGATTTCCGCGGCGCGCTAAAAGAAGCAGAAATCGCATCCTTAGGTCTACTCAATAAAGCCGAAGGTGCACTTGAGGAGAGCAGAAACAATTTAAACACCGCGGTCGAAAAAATAGAGACCAATACAAACGAAGATCGCGAACACATCGCACGCCTCGAGCTCGCTCGCGATGAACGTCTGCGCGATATGCAAAGCGCCGATGAACGATATCAAATTGCGAAGGATATTTCCGACAACCTTACCGTCAGCTACAACACCACTGAGACGGTCATGGCGCGCCTCGCGCAAACGACCAATGTAAAAGAGCGAGTGTACTCACAAGCAATCGCTTTCTTCGGCACCAACGAAATTGTGTTGACCGCGTTGAGCGCTTCCTACACTGGGTTGTTCGGATTGCATGAAAGTACCGAAACCTTGAAAACAATGAAGGAAGGTATGAGCCGAAGTCTCGAAGACCTAGCCGAGATTGGTGGAAAAATCCAGGAGGCCGCGATCCGCGAGGGCTATGGTCCCGGATTGCGCTCGGACGCGATTAAAAAGCTCGTCGATTCAGTGGTCAATTTCCAAGAGCGGTCGGTCACGCTTATCGCCGAAATGCGCGAAGCGGCGACGAAAAACGCTGAGGAAGTTCGGGTTACCGTGGAGGATGGCAAGAAGCGACTCGCTGAGCTAGCCGCAAAAGGTAACGCCCTCGCCTAGCAACCACGCGGCGTCTTAGTGAAACGATGAACAGCGTTGCAACAGGAGAACAAGCGAGCGTCCAACTCGATGACGTGATGCTCGCGATGGATGTCGTCGATACGCTCCGACACCAACAATCCTTGGTTGATCACGCGCTCGACGCCGACGATCGCGATGAGGCGTTAACTGCGCGCATAAAAAAAATCTACCTCGACCAGGGCATCGAGGTTAGCGACGCCGTGGTTGCCGATGGCGTACGAGCACTGCGGGAAGAAAGGTTTTCGTATAAAGCGCCCCCCGGCGGTATCAAAACCTGGCTCGCACGAGCCTACGTGCGTCGCAAACAAGCGTACAAACCATTTGCCGCCGCGCTCGCGATACTCGCGGTGTTATGGGGCGGACACTATGCGGTGGTCTCACTACCACAGCAACGAGAAAACCTCGCTGCGATGAACGCCTACAACGAAAGGGTCATCGAATCGCAGAACCGGATTGTTGCAATCGACGGCAACATCGAAAGAGCCCAAGCAGCGCTCACCAAATCCGGGACCGTACCGCCAGATATGCGCGAAACCGAATCGGTGATTCGACTGGATACTGAAAAGGCGATCGCCGCGGCGAAGCACCTATCGGCAGCAGCCACGAACGTTAAAACCACCATGGTGACGGACGTCGATGATTACATTGACGATGAAACGCCGCTAAATGCGGACCTCTCCGAACGCGAAGCGTTGCTGAAGCAACTTAATGCGCAGTCAAAATCGATTGTCGACGGAGCGGATCTGCTCGCACTCATCGCCACTTTGCCACGCGAGGCCAGCGAAATCGAGGCAACAATTCGCGGTGCGGCGAAAGAAGACAAGGCCAATCAGCTCGCCGCAAACCAAGCTGAAAATGCCATCTCTGCACTTAAGCGCAGAGATCTCAACGCCGCGCGCGGTGCGCTCGATTCGCTAAAACAACTCGCGAGCACGGTGCAATCGGAATACCAAATTGTCGTTGTTTCGCGTCAGGGCGAAAAATCCGGCGTTTGGCGCTACCCGAACGACAATCGCAACGCCAAAAACTATTATTTAATTGTCGAAGCGGTAACCGACAGTGGTAGGAAACTACCGCAGCTCATTGCCTCAGAAGAAGATGGTGCAACGCGCACCGTTTCGACTTGGGGAATACGAGTCGATCAAGGCACCTATAATCGCATTGCTGCTGATAAACGAGACGACGGTATTATTCAAAGTAAATTGGTTGGTAGTAAGGCGCGCGGCTACGTCACGCCAGAGTTTACCATCAACACCTCGGGCGGCGCGATTACGTCTTGGTAATGGTCGGATAGAAGATCTATGTTACGTAGCGCTCACAACGGATTTGAAACCTTAAGTCTACTCGATGGCTCGCTGCGCCAAATACGTGGCCAGCTCGACAACCTAGATTCAAACGCCGAAAGCGCGAGTCAACGACTTGCACAGTTGAGCCAGGAAGAGGCTAGCCTGTATGGGGAGCTTGCGCGATTAAAAATTGACGAAATCGACGACGTTGAACGCACCGTCACAAATCTAAACCAAGCGGAACGCCAAGCGCGCGAACTATTGCAGCAAAGAGATAAGGCAATTGCCGAGCTCGCGGACGAGACACGTAGAATACTAGCCGCACTCAATGAACTCGAAGCCGAGCGCGCCCGTAAAGCCGAGACGGTCGAATCCGCGGCCGCAACATTACACAACCAAATAAACGAAACTCATGCACGACTAGAAACTCAACCGACCTACATCGAAGCCCGCGAACGGGCGCAAACCGCGGTCGACCAGGTCGTCGCAGCGACCGAGAAGGCGACGCGGACACAAGACGAACACGAGTCGAAAGCGGCGAACTATCGAGGCGACCCCACGTTTATGTACTTGTGGGATCGCGGATACGGCACGCAAGCCTATCGCGCAAACCGGATTGGGCGGATGGTAGACGGCTGGGTTGCGGATCACGTCGAGTTTGAACAGGCGCGCCGTAATTACTGGATGCTCCAAGAAATTCCGAAACGGCTGGCCGCGCATGTCGAAAAACTACAGACAGCCGCCGACGAGTTAATGGCTGCGGTTGAAAAAATCGAGCGTGAGGCAGAGTCCACCGACGGCGTACTGGATCTCGAAGACCAACTTGAAAACTTACGCGCCGAACTCGATGAATACGACGAAAAAATCGGCGAGCATGAGGCTCGCCACAGCGAGTGTCTCAGCGAACGCGATAGTTACGCAGCCGCTACCGACACCTACTTCAAAGAAGCCGTTAATATCCTGGCTAAAAGTTTTCGCACCTATTCGATCGTCGATTTGCAATACGCAGCGCGACTTACGGAAGGCTATGAAGACGATACCTTAATTTCGCAGCTCGCTGATCTACGGCAACATCGCGATGCACTCACGCAGGAGCATAGAGCCGCACAACGCGCAAGTCAGTCACTGACATCTCGAGTTCACGAAATGGAACGGATCCGGCGCACATTCAAGCAACGCCGCTATGACGCACCGCATTCGCAATTTAGTAACGGCAGCGCGCTAGCCGCTACCGTCGAAGACTTCGTCGGTGGTTTAATTTCCGCGAACGAACTGTGGCGCACGCTTGAGCACGGCCAACGCTTTATTCGCCGTCGAAGCTACACGAATTACGGTGTGCAGCCTGGCAGCCTACGCTTCCCGCGCGGTGTACGCATACCGAGCAATTGGGGCGGTGTCGGCGGCGGCGGCGGAATGCGCCTGCCACGACGTGGCGGTGGCGGGAGCGGCGGCTTCGGGACCGGCGGCGGCTTCTGAGTGAAACCGCTGGGAGTAGTTTTCGAAGACCGCGAGCCCTTCTTACAACCGCCGTCGGCAGTTACGCCAGCACATCGCGCGTTTGCTCGTCGAGGATCTTCGTGTACATAAATTGTTCGAGCTCGGGGCCCATTGCGTCTCGCGAGGACACCATTCCGATAGCAATCCCCTCGTCCATCACCGGAACGTGGCGATACTGACCCTCGTGCATAATTTCAAGCGCGTCGCTAAACGGCCTGTCCGCCCCGATGGTACTCGGGCCGACCGTCATAACCGCCTGCATCGGCGTCGAATTAGGATCAAGCCCCTCAGCCGCGACGCGAAATAAAGCATCCCTTTCGGTGAATATGCCGACAAGGCGCTGATCTTCGAGTACCAAAATTGCACCTAGGCTTCGCTCCTTCATGAGTGCCGCGGCCTGGGTTACGTTGGTCGTCGACTGCACGGTATAAAACCCTTGACCGTCGAGGACGTCTCTTATCGTTCGAGCTACCATTGTGAAGCTCCTTAGCTATTAAAATTCTGTGCGACAGCGTTACTCGATACACAAGGCGCAACGCTCACCCAATCCTGGGTTACTGAAATCATCAGCGGGAAAATAAGGCGTAAGAACGCCGGGTTCTGAATACGACACTCAAATTCTTCATCGCTAGTACGTCCACTGTTTAGCTTGAGCGAGAGGGTGATTATAGGTCCGCATTTAAACCAGCAAGCGCGAATCACATGAGTCCAGCTAGTTCGCGACGGCTTTCCCCGCGCCGCTGCTCAACATACGATTCTAGCGGATTTAACGTCCCGGCGGCAGATTTCTATTGCAATGCACAAGATTTTACCCAAAATAGTCCAACCGTGCGACATCGTCGATACGAGACGACGACTCTCGAGATGTTCGAGCGAATAATCTATACGCGTGCTCAAGCGCCTCGAGAATAACTGTCTCGAACGCGTTCCTCGCGAGCGGCCCGTCTTTGACATGAATTCTATATGGTGTTTTTTATCCGTTAAAAATCAATTAATTATGATTTATATTTCATAACTTAAATTATCACCAATACCGCGATAGAAACCTTAATGCGAGCCTAAGTTTAATGGCACAGGCAGACCCAAGTGCACGAGTTTGCAAATCCCACAATGCCGGCGAGGGGGGAAACCGCCATCAAAAAGCCGATTTACCGTAAATCTGCATTGCTATTGTGAACAATAAATATTATCTTAAATATTCAGAATTCATCTGTTTTCACGATGCCCGTAGCTACTACCCAGCCTAATAACGACGTTGTTCGACAGCTTATTTTAGATGCCGCCAGGACTCGGCTGGTGCGCTTCGGATATCACAAAACGACGATGGCAGAAATTGCTGATGACGCCGGAATGTCGGCCGCTAATTTATATCGCTACTTCAATAACAAGAAAGACATCGTTGCTGAATGCGCAGCGCGGGTAATGGACGAACGCCTCACCCGTTTACGCCGAATAGCAGACGATCGGAGTGTCTCAGCGAGCGAAAAACTAGTTCGGTATGTCATTGAGCTCGTGAACGATAGCCATGCCCTAGCGGGTACAGATTCGATGATCGGGGAATTGGTCGACACCATAACCCGTGACCAGCCGCAACTCGTGCTCGACAAAAACGCCAACCATTGCGCATTGCTTAGTGGAATTATCGAACATGGCGTTAGTGCCGGAGAATTCCAGGTTGATGATGCCAAGGCGTCCGCGCGCTACTTACAAAGCGCCTTTGCGCTCTTCGACGTTCCTATTTTCGTCGGATTATATTCGCGCGAAGAACTTGAGCAACGTGCTCGCGGCGTTGTTGAATTATTCCTTGTCGGCTTACGTAGCCGATCTCGCTAAACAACGTGTTGTTATAACCCGCAGCCCTATCCAACGACTTACTAATTCAACCGCAATGAATAATTTTGAAGCCTCGTACGCCCGCTGGGTCGTCAACAATCGTTTACTGATAATCCTAGTGTGCCTCGCGACCGTCGCGGCCCTTGGTTACGGCAGCACGAAGTTACGTTTCGATACGAGTTATCGCGCATTTTTTAGCGAGGACAATCCCGAGCTACTTGCTTTTGAGAATGTAGAGAACACCTACGTAAAAGACGACAACATGCTGCTCGTTCTCGCACCGACCGATGGCAACATCTTTACTCCCGAAACCCTAAGCGCAGTCGAAGAACTTACCACCGAAGCTTGGCAAGTCCCCTATTCCAATCGGGTAGATTCGATCTCGAATTTTCAGTTCACAGAGGCCGAAGAAGACGATCTTATCGTGCGTGACATGGTCAAGAATGGCCGCGATCTAAGCGCAGACGAGATCGCTAAAATACGATCGGCGACCTTAGCGGAACCCGCGCTGATCAACCGACTAATTTCACCTGCCGGCCACGTCACCGCGATCAATATCACGACACAAATGCCAATCGACGAACGCGCCGAGGCGGCGCAGAAAATTTCGGATGTTGTGCGTGCGATGGTGGCTAAGTTCAAGCAGAGCTATCCCAATATTGAGGTTTATACATCCGGTATGGTCGCCATGGATCAGGCGTTTTTCGAAAGTTCTATGGACGACTCACGGACGTTGGTACCGATCAGCTTCGCCCTCATGATGGGTTTAATTGCGCTACTCGTCGGTGGAATTTTCGGCACGTTAACAACATTCTTAGTCATTATCTTCTCGATTGTCGCTGCCATGGGCACGGGCGGATATATCGGCTACCCGCTCACAGGGATATCGTCTTCGGCTCCGATCATAATTCTAACTGTCGCGGTGGCGAATTGCGTACATATTCTCGTCACGTTCGCACACGAATTGCACAGCGGCGCTAACCGGCGTGATGCCATGGAAGAGAGCTTACGCATCAATTTACAGCCAGTGTTTCTTGCTAGCGCAACAACGGCTATTGGCTTTATGTCGATGAATTTCTCCGAGGTTCCTCCGTTCGGGCATCTCGGCACCCTAGTTTCGATAGGCGTGCTAGTTTCTTTTATCCTCACCGTCTCGTTCCTACCCGCTGTAATGACCTTACTGCCAACACGTGCGAAACAATCGAACGACGACGATTACAAAATGATGTCGGCGCTCGCCGAATTTGTGATTACGAATCGCAAGCCAATGCTCATCGCGATGATCGCCGTGGTCGTCGCGGCAGTAGCTAATTTGCCACGCAACGAACTCAACGATGTCTTCTTGCACTATTTCGACGAATCAATTGAATTTCGCACCGATAGCGACTTTATGATCGATAACTTAAGCGGCGTCGACTTTATCAACTACTCTGTTGATAGTGGTGAATCTGGCGGCATCAGCGATCCGGCGTTCCAGCGCGATGTAGAAGCATTTGCCACTTGGTTAGAAGCGCAACCGGAAGCTGTCCACGTCGATCGTTTCACCACAATTATGAAACGGCTTAACAAAAATATGCATGGCGACGACGATGCCTACTATCGACTGCCGAAAGAGCGGGAACTCGCGGCACAATATTTACTCCTATATGAATTGTCCCTGCCATACGGTCTCGATTTGAATAATCAAATTAACGTTGACAAATCATCAACCAAAATCACCGCGACCACTGGGGTGCTGTCAAGCCGCGAGATGATTGCGTTCAATGAGCGCGCGCTCGCGTGGGCAGCCGAAAATGCGCCGACATTTAAACGCACCGATAGCGCAGGTATTAGTCTGATGTTCTCGCATATCGGACTACGTAATATCAATGCCATGCTAATCGGCACAACCATCGCGTTAATTCTAATATCCGGAATTTTGGTCGTTGCACT
>JAVJHY010538785.1:0-18766 GCA_035593235.1 Phascolosoma agassizii | reverse complement strand
ATAGGTGTGGACGGTTAGATCAGGCGCGAACTTACCGGTTTCCCGCTGCCAGTTGGTTAGAAGCGTGGTCGGGACAACAACGAGCGCCGGAGTTTTGTCCAGACGCTGTTCATTGAGCATTTGCAACAACAATGTAATGACCTGGATGGTCTTACCATGACCCATATCATCGGCAATCAGGCTGCCAAAAGCGAGTCGGGCATTTCTAGCCAGACATTCATAACCCCGGTGCTGATAGTCGCGCAAGGTGGCCTGCAAGCCATCGGGCACGGGCAGCATGTCGGCATTCATCATCTGCTTGATCATTGCCTTGATCTCATCATCAAGCTCTTCGTTGGAGAGTCGAACACTCTGGGACAACATGAGTCCCGTCTTGCACTCGCGGTCAAGCGCCTCACGTACGTCGTTGGAGGGAAGGCGAATGGCGAGTTGTTTTCCAAACTGGTCGACCGTAATGGGCTCACCGTTGACCCGTGCTATGACCCCCCTTGGAAGTTTGACCGCCACGACCTTCTTCATAGGCATGCCGTACTCTACGTTCGTGGACTTTCGCAGCTCGGCGATGACGACTTTGGTTTGGTGAATGCGTGCATGTTCGTCGGTGGGCATTGTGCCGGCCAGCTTGTTGTTGGCGAACGCCTGCTTAGCCAACTCGTGTTCAAGCTGCATTCGAAACTCACGTTCCGTAGTTCCTTGGCTCTTGATCTCATCGCGAAGCGTTCGCTGACCACCGGAGTGGCGACGAATCTGACGATCGAACTCCCGCAACCGCTTGTCGACCTCCGCTTGAGAAATGGTGACGTTATTGGCGATGCACCATTGGCGGACCGAGAGTTCTTCCACCATCTGTTCGAGCACGGCGCGCGGGCCGCTCTGAGTCTCTTTGAGATCGCGTTGAACGTGCTTGACCAAAGAACGACGAAATCCTTGCATCGACATGTTCTTGCCCGACACGATGGCAACCACATTGGCGGGCATCTCTGCATCCTTGGCTTCGGCGAGGGGAGCTGCGAGCAGCGATGCCGTGGTCAGCACGAGCAGCGTGCGAATCAGGTGTGTCCGTTCCGACCGAGATGCCACGGCGTTTTGAGTATTCAGCACGATTGAATCCAAGGTTGAAACTCCCTAGGCGGCGAAGGTTCGCGCTGCCCGTAGTTCTAATGCGTGGCGCCCCTCAGTCGGGTGCCGCCTCGAGTCCGCTCCATTACGTAGATCATCCTGAACACGAACGTCATGTGTTCGTCATCTGTCGTTATTATGACGCCAGAAGTGGCATGGTTCGTCCAAGTCGTACGTTAGGGCGCGCAAATAGGGTGGTCAAGACTCATGCATTCACGCATGATGTTGGCATCCTCGTCCAAGGAATCCATCCGATGTCACTCCGTTCCCCGGTATCCGCCAGTCCCCATGCGCGCGAACGACGCAAGGGGCGAAGACTGACTTGGTGGGGTGGATTCTTATTCTTGGCCCTGTTTTTAGGCATGGCCGCAGGGTGCGCAAGCTCGCCCGACAAGGAAGATGAGGAAGATCATTTCCTCGCACGGCTTTCAAAGAACGCAAAGCGCAAGGGCCGCGCACTCCAAGAGGCACGCAAGAAGAAGCTTGAGGAGTTTCGCAAGTCGGGCGGTCGCATGGCCGAAGATGACGAGGACGAAGACGGCGATGAGCGCGAGGACGACGAAGGCACCCTCGATTACTACCGCGACGGTGAGAAGAAGGGGCAGTCTCGCGGCGAGGCTATCAAAGTTATCTGGGAAGGCCTTGCACGAGAACGAGAACTGTTCGAGCAATCCAAGGAGAAGCGCAGTAGTTGGAAGGGCCCCGACGCCGACATGAAAATCACGTTGGTGAGTCAAGGGCATCCCGACGCCACGTTGGGTCGCAAGGCCGACAATGATCAACTCGAGTCGCGTGCTAGTACAGCGGTCGTTCCCGATCGCGAACTCAAGACGCTTGTTCGTCAGCTTGAAAAGGACGGATTCTATCGCTACGCGCGTGATACAGACGGCGTTTCAAGCAATTTCGGTCACTCCCGCGCACGAGGCCGCGTAACGGTTGAGCGCGGCGGCGAGAGCGTAACCCTAGTCAGCATGCGTGGCCAAGGCCTTGATCCTGGAACCAAAGCGATACCGCGTCTTTATTCGTCGGCTAAGCGGGCCATTCTCATCATGCGAAACCGACGCCCCACACTCAACTGGCAAGGCGTGACGCGGGAAGAACTGATGCCCTCGTCCAAGGGCCTGAGTGACGACGACGAAGAGCCTGACCGAGTTCGAATCGGCCGTGATCGACGCTATGACGTGCGTGAGCGAAAGAGCCGAAGCGATGAAGACGACGAACCACGTCGTCGTTAGGAACGCGTGAAACACCTGTGGCTCTTTCGTATGCGATTCTGATTCCTGCTCGCCTCGCCAGCACGCGACTTCCACGTAAGCTACTGCTCGCGGAGAGCGGCAAGCCACTGATTCAACACGTGGTGGAGCGTGCGCGCTTGGCGGTTGGGTCGCCGGCGGTGATCGTGTGTACGGCAGATGATGAAATCGCCGAGGCCGTTGCGAAATTTGGCGGAGAGATTCGTTCTACTCGAGATGACCATGCGTCGGGCACGACCCGGTGTGCGGAAGTCGCCGAGACCTTGAGCGTAGATGTCGTTGTCAATCTGCAGGGCGATGAGCCGCTTGTCGACCCCAGCGACTTGGCGCGTGTGGCCTACGCCGCAGAGGATGCCGACATGGCCACCCTGGCCTCTCCCTTTGCCAGCGAAGGGCAGCTCGATTCGCCGCATGCCGTGAAGGCCCTTCGCGATGAGGATGGCTGGGCCCTCGCATTTCAGCGTGCGCGGCCCGAGGCAGTGCCCGGCGATGTGGACGTCCTTCATCACGTCGGCATCTATGCCTTTCGGCGCGAGCGTTTGGTCACATTTGCTTCCCTCCCGTCGACGGCCTCGGAGCGTCGCGAGCGGCTTGAGCAACTCCGCGCCCTCGATCATCAATGGCGCATTCGCGTGATCGACGCCTCGCGCCCAGCGTTTGGCATCGACACCCGCGAGGACTACGAGGCCTTTTTGGCCGTCCTCGACGCCTGAGAGAACGTCCCCTGCGCCGAGTAATCTGCTGCTTCGCGGATACCGGGGCTCATCGTCTGACACGGCGGTGGCGGGGTGGTATGGTCGCGTTTTCAATCACGTTACGTCGTCGAACTCTCGTTCCCAAGGGGAGGGAAGTTCGAGGCGTGCCATGCCCAGGAGATTGACTCTGTGGCGAAGTACATCTTCGTAACTGGTGGCGTTGTTTCTAGTTTGGGGAAGGGGCTTACGTCGGCGGCGATGGGCCTGTTGCTCGAAGGCCATCAGATTCGTGTTCAACATCAAAAGCTCGATCCGTACCTCAATGTCGATCCAGGCACCATGTCGCCCTATCAGCACGGCGAGGTGTACGTCACGGAGGATGGCGCCGAGACCGATCTCGACCTCGGGCACTATGAGCGCTTTACCGAAGGGGCGTTGCTTACCAAAGACAGCAACTACACGACGGGCAAAATCTATTCGAGCGTGATCAGTAAGGAGCGTCGAGGCGACTACCTTGGCAAGACCGTGCAGGTCATTCCTCACATCACCGACGAAATCAAGGAGGCCATTCGCAAGGGCGCGGGCGACGCCGACATTCTCATCTGCGAACTTGGCGGCACGGTGGGTGACATCGAAGGCCTTCCATTCCTCGAGGCCATTCGTCAGTTCATTCTCGATGTGGGCAGTGAGAATGCGGTCGTTGCGCACCTCACCTACATTCCCTATCTGCGCACCAGTGGCGAGCTCAAGACCAAGCCCAGTCAGCATTCGGTCAGGAAGCTGCGCGAGATCGGTATTCAGCCCGACATCTTGATCTGCCGTACAGAACTTCCTATGACGGAAGAGATGAAGGCCAAGCTTTCGCTCTTTTGCAACGTGCCACGCGGTCGAGTTATTGAAGAACTCGATGTGCCTACAAGCATCTACGAGTTGCCACAGATGTTGGCCGAGCAAGGTCTCGACAAACTCGTGCTTGATCGTTTGCAGTTGCCCCACGGCGACCTCAAGCTTGAGCGCTACCACAAGTTGCTCGAACGCATTCGTAACCCTAAGCGTCAGATTGAAGTCGCCCTGGTGGGTAAGTACATCGAGCTCGGCGACGCCTACAAGAGTGTCAATGAGTCGCTTTACCATGGCGGATTCTCAGCCGAAGCCAAGGTGCGTATTCGACGTGTCGACGCGGCGGCGCTCAACGAAGGCAACATCGACGAGCTGTTGGGAGGCGTCGCAGGCGTCGTGGTGCCTGGCGGTTTTGGCAAGCGCGGCATCGAAGGAAAGATTCTCGCCGTCAAGTGGGCGCGAGAAAAGAGCGTGCCCTTTCTAGGCCTTTGCCTTGGCATGCAATGCGCCGTTATCGAATTCGCGCGTCATGTGGCAGGCATGGAAGGTGCACACTCCACCGAGTTCGACGCCGACACGCCCTATCCTGTCATCGATCTCATGGCTGATCAGAAGGGCCTCGAGAAGGGCGGCACCATGCGCCTTGGCGCGTACCGATGCGCGCTTAGGTCGGGCACCCTTTCGCGTGCTGCCTACGACGACGAGACAGTGCAAGAACGCCATCGTCACCGCTTTGAGTTCAACAACGCGTACCGCGAGAAGCTCATCGAGGCCGGCCTCGTCATCGGCGGTACCAACCCCGAGCGCGACTTGGTCGAGATCATTGAGCTCAAGGGCCATCCATTCTTTGTGGGTGTTCAGTTTCATCCCGAATTCAAGAGCAAGCCCACGCGTCCCCATCCGTTGTTCCGTGAGTTCATCGTGGCGGCCATTGGACGGGAGGAACTCGTGTCCCTGCCTACGGCGTAAACGTGCATGTAGCGGGCCCCCAGCTCCCATCTATCCGTTGGTATCATTGATGTTCCTGCGTCGAGGGAGCATTGAGATGAACGTAACGATTGAACGGATGGTTGAGGCTGCGTTGGTGGTGGCGACGGCCTTGCTGGTTGTCCTTTGTGGATCTAGTGTTGCACAAGCCAAAGAGGCGCCCGATCACTGGAACCTTGGTTCGCTCGGCGCGACGGTAGATTTAGTAAAAGATCGACTGGTTGTGACCGCGGTTCACGACGATGCACCTTCGTCGGGCAAGCTCCTGAAGGGCGACGTGATTGTGAGCGCAGGGGGCGAAGCGCTTGGTGAAGATCCCGTTGATGCCTTGGGACGATCTCTTGATGGCGCCGAGAAAGCGGGTTCCCTCGTGCTCTCCATTGAGCGCTCCGGAGCAACCAAGGAACTTAAGCTCAAGGTGCCCAAGCTGGGTGTCTATGCAGGCGCGTTCACTGCCAAGAACAAGAAGATCAAAAAGGTCTTGAAGACAGCGTGCGAGTACCTGGTGGATGCGCAACAAGGTGGGGGCGTATGGCATAAGTACCGCGACGGAAAACCGCATCGTGGCGACGGCATTACAACCGCCACCGTGATGAGTGCACTCAGCTTGATGGCGGTAGATGCAAGGAAGTACAAAAAAGCGATCAAAGCGGCGACGGGTTTCGCCATGACGCAAGTTCGTCCCGATGACATGGGACCCAAAGCAACCTCAGGGTTGCACCGCAATTGGCCGGTGGCATTGACCGCGCTCTTTCTTGCCGAGCGCTACGGGCAAACGGGCGACAAAGTTGTGCGCAAGCGTCTTGTTGCCATGCTTGATCGGCTGCGTAAGAACGAGGATGCCACGGGGGGGTGGTCACATTTTCCGGGCTTCCGTGAAGGGCCCGGCTATCTTTCGCTGTCATCGCTTACCGCCCTTGCACTCATTGCGCAGGGCGTGGCCGTCAAAACGGGCGTAGATGTGGATGGGTCGTCCATCAAAAAAGGCCTCGACTTTCTTGAAGCGTGCATCGACAAGTCGGGCGCCATGGCTTACTCGAAAGTGAATGGCGCAACGGGACCTCAATGCATGGGGAGAGCATGTGGAGCGCTCGCGGCATTTGCATTGCACGGGCGTGTAAGTGAGGCTTCCAAGCGCTTGCAGAAACACGTGCTTGGGCACATCCCCGACATGCTCGAATCACATCCCGCCCCGCTCCTGGCGATTCTCTTCGGAGCGATGATCGCCGGACAGTGGCAGAGTTCGGTCGACAAGGATCAAGTTGCGTTTCAGGCCAAGTTGCTCGAGTCCCTGATTCCCTTTATGACGCTCGCTCGACATCCCAAGGGCTATTTCGTGGCTCAGCCTTCGCCGGAAACTCGCCGCGTGAGCGCAGGGGGAGGGAAGCCCAACGCCGATCGCAGCGTTCACGACCCCTATTGGTCAAGTGCCATTTTGGTGATGGTGCTCTCGTCTCCTTCACCGAAGTTGATCTGCCTGGGCGCAAAATCGAAGAAGCGCTGAGGGCACTTGGGCTGCCTTACTTCTTCTTCTTCTTCTTCTTTGGCGCGTACTTGGACGCGAGTTCGCGCAATATGCGCTTGCGTTCCTTGGCGCCTTCCTTATGTGCTCCTTTGATGGACGGTGTGTCACCGCCCGAGAACTCACGCATGAGTGCCCACATGGCGAGCTTGCGAGTAATCCAGCTGTCGGCGTTGTCGGCGCCCACCATCTCTCCCGCAACAAGGATGCCGAGCAGTTTCTTCCGGTCCTTGCTCATCGCCGTTCCACTGACAGAGAGATCGCTCCAAAACTCCTTGTTCTTGTCCGTGTTGTAACGAATCTCGCCAAAGAGATAGTTGTGTGCCATCAGGCCCTTTCGTGCCAACGTGCGCGTGTCATCCACCTTCTTGCTGCAATAGTTCTGTAGCCCTTCGTCCTTGGCGGCGATCTTTAGTACGGCCGAGGAAGGAGCCCGATCCAGCATCATGCCGATCAACGTTTCGTAGCTCTTGCTCTCCAGCAAGGGCTGAAGCTCCTTCTTTTTCAACGGAAACCGCTTTCCGTACGATTTCACGATCCACGCCCGTAGGTCGATGGATTTGGCCGTTCCCGACGCCAACGCCCTAAGCGCTTTCGTTTTATCCTCTTCGTTCTTTGCTTTCCACGCTTTGGCGATCGCATTCAAGAACTTGAGCTGTGCAACGTCCTTCGGCTCTCCTTCTGTTTCCGGCGATGTTCCAAGTACGCCTTCCGCCCAGTCCTTCACGTTGAACGAGGCGGGTGCTTTGGCCACAAGTCGCTCCATCGCAGAACGGAGGATCGCGTTGTCTTTCGTGGCCGTCGCGTCGAGGTATGTGGTTAGAAGTGTGGCCGGACTCGATTCCAGCCCTAATGCCTTCTCAACAGCGGCCTCTGCACCGTAGGGGCTTCCGACAAACGCAACCTTGCCCTCTCGATCTATCAAGTATGTGCTTGGCCATGATCGAGGCTTGTATCGATTCACACATGCTTGGTCGGGGTCGCATCCCACGGGCATGGTGTACTCCTTCTCTTTCAAGAAGTTCTCGACATCACTCGCCTTCTCGCGAGTCATTGCAACGACCATGAGGCCGCGCGCACGGTACTTTTCCCAAATCGATTGAATCTTGGGCATGGACCGCACACATGGGCCACACCAAGTGCCCCAGAACTCAACAAGGATGACTTTGTCTTTGGCGTCGCTGGCCGGATTGGCATCGCCCTCCGTATTGATCCACGTCTTCGCGGAAATCTCGGGGGCAACTTCACCCACGGCTGGACGTTCGCCGCTCTCCTCTTTAGCAACCGACTGCGGCGCAAGCACCACCGGGCCGAACGCAAGTAACATTGTAAGTAGAACTCTCGTGCCCACGGTGTGTCCTCCCAAACGAACTACCCAAAACGTATCAGAAACATGAGTGGGCGTGATAGAGGCTAAAGATGCGGATGCGAGACAAATTTGATCGGTCAGCAAGCTTGCGTGCCTTGATGTCTTCGCCCCACAAAACCTCGTTTCGCGCCGCGAGCGTGGCCTCAGCGAGCGATTCTTGAGGTTTGATGTCATGCGCCGCCACAACGCGGTTGACATCGAACGCGACACGGGTTGCACATATGACAGCATGTCGCGTCCGAACACAAGGACGCTCGTGTTACAGTGGCCAAGTCTGATGTCTTACTGCCATCGTGCGCAGAGAGGAGTGCGGTTGAGACGTGAAGGCCCTCTATTCTTTGCCGCGGCATTGACGATTCTGGCAATCGCAATGTGGAAGATGGAGTCGAAGGCGTCGAATCGAGATGGGGTCGATGCGGATGATGCGTTGCATGGTGACCTTCGCGAGCGAGCTGGTGTCGAACCCATGCTGCGAGCTCGTGAACGCCCCGTCGTCGTCCCACAAGCGTCTTCCGAGCGTGCTCCGTCGCCAGATTCAACAGTCGACGAGCCTCGTCGTTCCGATTGGACGCTCACGTTCGAGTCGATTGGTGCAGACGGTGAACCGCAGCGCTGGTTGCGATACGCCTTGCTTGATCGCACAGGCGACGCCAAGAGTTCGCACCATCCAGGTGACGATGAACCAACGTCTGCAACGATCGAGATGGTTGGTGATGCGTATCTCGCCGTGTATCCCTACCGTGGTCCGCCCTACATCAGTCCATGGCTGAAGCCGCCGTCTAGCGGGAAGGCGCACATCAAGGTTGTGTTCAAAGGGCTGCAAAACATCGGCGGTACGGCCTACTTACCCGATGGAAAGACACCGCTTTCGAGGGGGGGCGTTTCTTTTCATGGTTTTGCTGGATCGCCGAAGAGGAAACTCCTTCACTATCAAGGGCATGGGATGGTCGGCAAGGATGGTCGGTTTGAGCTCACGGGCGTGCCGAATGGCCTCGTGAAAATTAAGGTTAGGCCGTGGCCCGTAACCTTGGGGGATCCGGGCGTCGCAGAGGCTCGAGCGGGAGATCGCAACGCGCGAGTCGTCCTTCGCCCCGTCGCGTACGTGGCCTTGCAGGTTGTGGATGCCGTAACGAATCGAGCACCTAAGACCACGCAGCTTGTAATTGATACGATGGACGTAGACGGACTTCATCCTCATGTATCTCAGGTTTACAATGTTCCATTCGACAGTAAGGACCCCTATCAAAGTTCCTGGATTC
The DNA here is from genome assembly GCA_035593235.1 of Phascolosoma agassizii. Taxonomy (NCBI): domain Eukaryota; kingdom Metazoa; phylum Annelida; class Sipuncula; order Phascolosomatiformes; family Phascolosomatidae; genus Phascolosoma; species Phascolosoma agassizii. Next base: position 9,722 of record JAVJHY010538785.1, on the reverse strand, counting down.
GAGTCAAGCCAGGCGAGGCACTTCGATATCGAGTGAGAGCTCACAAGTATGCGTCTAGTGGGTTGCAAATCGTCGAAACGTCGGCCCAAGGAGGAACACAGGTCGTGCGGGTTCCACTATCGCGAGATCAAACCAACTCGGGCCGCGTGACGTTTCGCGTGGAAGCGGCGTCGGGTCTCCTCCCCAAGTTCATAGGCGTAGCGAGAATCACCGATGCCACCGCTCGTCGTGGCGAGTTTTCGAGCCGATCCGGGACACCACACGTCGATGGGGTCATTTCGCTCGATCTGATGCCGAATACCTATCACTTCAGAATAGATGGCGCGTCCAGTCCTGATCCGCGCAAACCGGAGACGTTCGTCGTCCCGTCGCACTTTCGATTCACGCTTGATCCAGGAGGTCAACGAGAGCTGTCCGTAAGCCTCAACCGTGGTGGATTCGTCGTGGTTACGGGATGGGCAAACAAGTCGTTGCGACACGTGACCTTGCGATCGGGGTCGATCACACTGCGTCGGAGGGCGCGTAGGGGCACGTGGGGAAAAGCGCAAGATAACGTTCGATTTCTTGGTGTCGTACCACCAGGTACGTGGGCCTTTGTCGATGCGAAGGGAGATGAAGTTTCCACGGAGTTCTTCGTAGTACGTGAGCGTGAGGTCACCGTCGTACCCTTCCGTCAGATTCATGAGGCGACGGACCAAGGCGACTAGAACGGCACTCTGCGGTTGACGACAATCCTTGGGCCGTACTCCTTGGCGGTAGTGTCTGGCAACAAAGCGTGATGGGGGCGGTGGATCGGCCGCGCATCAGAGTTCGAATTGGAGCTTCGATGAGCCCAACTAGCTCTTTCGATCGCTCTTTATCTACAATGAGCCTCATGCGAGCAGGTTCCATCATCGTCGTATTTGTCCTGGGTGTCGTCTTGGGGCTCTTAACGAGCATCTTCTTACCAAAATTTCAGCGTGTTAAGCGAGGCATGCACGAAGCCCCCGCAACGCTGACGGCACGCGGCCGAGCCATGCTCAGTGAGTTTCACGTGTCGAGCAAGAGTGCAAGCGACATGAATGAGGTGTGGCAGGCACTCGCCGTCGTCTATTCCCAGACCGATGAAGAAGACAAGTTTCGTCGCATGCTTCGATATGGCACCGAGAACCACGCGCTTCCTTCAGAAGTCGTATGGGCCGTAGAGCAGTGGTGGGACGACGACGAGCAAGTTGGGATCATGAACGACCTAGCCAGCCGATCGCCCTATCTCGAAGAATCAGGCGATGATCTTGCCAAGTTCTATCTTGAGCAGGAGTCACACAAGCGATGTGCGGAGATTGCTCGAGCACGACTCAAGCGAGACCGAGAGCCTCAAGAGTCGATGATGCGCATACTTATCGACTCCGACCTAGATCAAGCGAAGGAACTGATACCCCATCTTGCCGAAACGCAAGGTGCTTGGTCCGAGTCAACTTACGGCTCGGTGGCGGACTTGTTTTGCTCAGAGAAATCAAACGATGAAGCGTTACGAGTACTCAAGGCGGGGCTCCGGTTCTTTCCGCATGGGGACAGCATCTTGTTTTCCCTCGCGAGATGCGATGTCAATGAGGCGAAGGCAAGTTGCCTGCGAAGAATCGAAGCTCACAACAAGGATCACTTCGCATGGCAAGCGCTAGGTAGATGCGAACGAGATCTGAAGGACTCGTCGGGCGCCATGAAGGCATTTGTGCATTCCGCCCGCTGTCATCTGTCCGAATCTGTTATGGCAGATCTCATTGAGCTGGACTGTGCCAAGGCGCTGCCTGTGCTAGAGGAGCTGGTTCGGGAGTCCGTAGACGATGAGCACATTGGGACGCTTGGGGACGCCTACGTTCGCTGTGACCGCTTTGATGACGCCGCGAAGGCCTATCTACGCGCACTCACGCGCGATCCTCTTGATCCGGAGTGGTTGGACAAACTCAGATACTTGCAGCCCGAAACGGTACAGAAGTTTCTCGCCCCAAGAATTGCGGATGCACCAGGCACGGCTGAATCCAATGCGGTGGGGACATACGCCCAAGCGTTATGCGCCATGGGTAAGCACCGAGCCGCGTACGTCTACTTTGTGGCCGCATTCGAGAGCAGCGGGCATTCCGAGGATTCGATCCTTGAATTGGCCATGCACGACTCGATTCGAGCCAAAGATCTCATACGGGGTGCAACCGAGGGCGGCGAATCCGGTGCCCTTGGCAAAGTGTCCCTAGCTTTGGTAGAGAGTGCCGACGGCCTGCGTACTCGCGCAAGAGTCAAGGCCGTGAACGTCCTCCGGGATGATCCTGACGATGCGCGCATTGTTCAGGCAGCTTTTCGAGTTTGGCCGGAACGGGCCATGCACATCATCCAAGCCGAAACCAAGACGTCCTGCTCGGTTGTTTGGTGGCTCGGCCTCGCGCGCATCGAACGTGACCGTGAGAATGCTGAGGCGTCGATTCGCGCATATGATGAGGCAATTCGCATGGTGCCTTCCAACGCCTATTGGCGCATTGAGCGCTACCTGATGATCAAGCTGAGAGATAAAGAGAAAGATCGGTGAGCCCTGAGCATCTTCACCGTGTTCGGCATGGTCGATCTGAGGAGATGGCCGTTCCTAACGTGATTTCTTGCCCATCCCCGTTACGCCAGTGCTCATTGGCATCGCAGCCGGATACGCTCTTCGCATCATGCGCTTGTCTCCTCTTGTATCGCTCATGCTTGGGCTCGGTGCCGGTCTTGTGGTTGGTTTCTTGCTTGCGCCGTTGCTACATGACTCCCCGGCGAACGCACCCAAAGAACATCGCACCGAATCGTCCTCAGCCCGTGCCTCCAGCAATGACGTTGCACTGCGTGTTGTGGATCGCCCTGGGGAAGATCCCAAAGACCCGGTTGCCAAGCCCGTAGCGCTTTCTGAGAAGGGGCGCGCGGCGCTTCAAGAGTTTGAACATGCGGACTGGAGTTCGTCCGAACTTGAGAAGACCTGGAGCGCACTCGCAACGCTTTACGCCGTGAGTGGCGACATGGAGGGGTTTCACCGGATGGTGGATGTGGGTGTGGAGGTGGGCGCGTCTGCCTACGAAATCGTCTCTGCCGTCGAAGACCTCCCAACCAAAAAACAAGTTCAAGCGCTAAACGTAATTCTCGGTCGACATCCCGATGTTGCATTGCTAGGTGAGGAAATCGCTGAGTTCTACGTGGAGCACGAGAAGGCAGAAGCGGCGGCTGCGTGGGCGCGTTATGCCCTAACGCGAGACGTGCCGGCCGATCTCAAGCTGATGAGGATCCTCATAAACTGCGACCCCGTCGAGGCGGCGTCGTTGTTGCCATCGTTGGCTCAGGCGCAAGAAGCTTGGGATGGCGGATGCTACGCGACTGTTTCCAGGATGTTGTACAGCGCCGATCATGCCACCGCAGCTCTTACGATCTTACGACTAGGTCTTGCTCAGGCTCCAGAGCACACCGGTTTGCTCCAGTTGGCGGCCAAGCATGAGCCGAGCACGGCGCTGAAGATTGCCCTGTCTCGAACGACGAAGAATCCACTCGATGCCGTTGCATGGTCGATCGTTGGCAGCTGTCGGACGGCACTTGGCGACAAGACAGGCGCCTTTCAGGCCTACTTGGTAGCCGCGCAAACGAAGCCCACGGAAAATGCCATGGAGGCGCTGCTCAAATGCAATCCCGAGAAGGCGGTGCCGATCATTACGGAAATGTTGGCTTCGTCGGACAACGATGAGGAGATTGGAATCCTGGGCGATGGTCTCTTGCAGACCGAGAGGATGACAGAAGCGGTCGAAGTTTATGTCCGCGCGCACTTGCGCGATCCCGACGACAGCGAATGGCTCGCGCTCATCGTTCGGATGGACCCTCAACAGGCAGTCGAGCTCGTAGGGCCCCAAGTGATACCGCTCGAAAGCGCGACCGATGACGAACTCATGGGCATCTACGCAAAGGCACTCATCGCGGAGCAACGGCCCGGGGAAGCGTTTGACTACTTGGCCCGTGCCCACCAACGCGACAAGACCGATTCCGAATGGCTCTATGAATTGGCCAAGCTTGACCCTGCGCGCGCAGGCCCCCTCATCGAGGCGGCCCGCAAGGACTTTGAAGACAAGGCGACGGCCGCGGCGTCCCTCGCCATTGTGAACGCGGCTCAGGGTGATCGCGAGCGTGCCAAGTCCTTTGCGCGTGAGGCCATCAAGCACGAGCCTGACACGGAATGGACGTGGTACGCCGCTGCGCGGGTGGATTCGGCATGGGCGCTTAAACAGGCGAAGCAGCGGATTGCATCGAATCCAACGGGCGTGCTTTGGGCCGGCGTGGCCTACACCCATGTACTTCGAGGTGAGTGGTCCGCCGCACGAAGTGCCTACGACGAGGCCATCAAGTTGTCGCCCGATTCACGTTACTGGCGTATCGAGCGCCAGAAGTTGGAGGGTCGTTAGTCGTCCCGCTTCCGTCAATCCACCCGCTTCCAGTCCACAATCTTGCGATGTAGATGCGATGCGAGTTCGCTTAGCTTCACGACGTCTTGTTCCATGGTGTCTCGATCGCGGACGGTAACCGTGTCATGATCCTTTGTTTCGCTGTCGAGGGTCACGCAGAAAGGTGTTCCGGCTTCGTCCGCGCGACTGTAACGGCGTCCCACCGATCCACTTTGGTCGTAAGTGCAGCGGAAGCTCGTTCGCAGGTCGGCAATGAGCTTGTGCGCAAGTTCAGGCAACCCATCTTTCTTGACCAACGGGAACACACCTACTTGCACAGGAGCAAGCTTCGGGTGGAAGTGAAGCACGGTACGCTTTTCGCCATTGGGCTTGACCTGTTCTTCGTACGCATCGCAGAGCACGGTCAAGAAACACCGGTCGACACCGGCCGACGGTTCGATCACGTACGGCGTCGTCCACTCGCGGGTTTCTTCGTCTTGGTAGGTGAGCTTCTTGCCGCTGTGTTCTTGGTGCTTCTTGAGGTCGTAGTCGGTGCGCGATGCAATGCCCTCGACCTCGTCCCAACCCCAGGGGTACTCGTACTCGACGTCACCGCACGCGGCGGCGTAGTGCGCGAGGTCGTCCTTGGGCGTGTCGTAGATGCGAAGTTTGCTGGGTCTCACCCCAAGTTCATGCCACCAACGAAGACGCTCGTTTCGCCAAAACTCAAACCATTCGACTTCCGTGCCTGGCTTGCAGAAGAACTCAAGTTCCATCTGCTCGAACTCGCGCATACGGAACAGTTGATTGCCCGTGACGATTTCGTTTCGGAAGGCTTTGCCGATTTGGCCTATGCCAAAGGGGATCTTTACACGGGTGGTTTCCATGACGTTCTTGAAATTGACAAAGATGCCTTGTGCAGTCTCAGGACGTAGGTAGCAGTCGGCCGCCGTTTCGTCGACGGGGCCCGCCTTCGTCTTGAACATCATGTTGAACTGTCGCGGTTCCGTGAGTTCTCCGCCGCACTCATGCGGTGTCTTCGACGGTTTCTTTCCGCAACGCGCTTCATCCATCTTGTCGGCACGAAAGCGAGCCTTGCATGTTTTGCAGTCAATCAGGGGGTCGTTGAATCCACCTACGTGCCCCGAAGCTTCCCACACTTTGGGTGACATCAAAATCGATGCATCAAGTCCCACCACGTTGTCGCGATCTCGAACGGTCGCGTCCCACCAGTTTTGTTTGATCAAGCGCTTCAGTTCGACGCCCGCAGGTCCATAGTCGTAGGTCGCTTGAAAGCCGCCGTAGATATCGGAAGACGGGTACACAAAGCCACGACGCTTTGAAAGCGCGACTACTTGGTCCATATGTTCGGCCATTTCGGGTCTCCTCGCGGCGTGGGGGCACAGGTCATGCGCCGCTGACGGTACCTGGGGCACCACGCGAACCCACGAAGTCCCCTAAGTGAGTCGCTGTGCAAACGTAGGGCGCTGCGGAGGCCTGAATTCTGCGGCTCTCAGGAGTGTCCCCGGGTCGTGATACTTGAGGGTGAATGGGGTACTTTTTGCCCGAATCGGACCCGAATTACGAAGTGATGACAAGTAGGCTTTTGTGACGTTCCTATTTTGTTAGGACCCAACATCTTGTATGTTTGACATGATTCTTACACCAAATCCCCATTCCATGGGGGTTGGACGAAATTGGCGGCATCAACGTAAGTACTGATCACCGCGTACTTTTCGTGTGGGCGTCGGCCAGATAAGCGGCAGGATCCACAAACCGGCGCGTGAAACCTAGCGTGCGTCCGAAAAAATGGCCGGAGGGCCAAGGACGCCGGAGGAGGCAGTCACGCGTCGGGTGCGGTGGGGCCGTCTCGGCCCTCCACTGCCAGCACGTAGGCAGAAGGGCGACGATGACCAAAACCGGCACAACGACAGCACCCAGTTCCGCTCCCGTCAAGGCGTCTCCCGCCCATATCGGAGTCAAGCCCGTTGTTCGCCGTCGTCGACGAAGCTCTCGACATCCTCGCAAAGACCTGTCGTTGGTTTGGAAGGCCTATAAGCAAGGTGGCGATCGTCGCCTCCGAGATCAGCTCATTGAGCACTACCTCTACCTCGTTCGCATGATTGGAAACCGCGTAGCCGCTCGCCTGCCTCGATCGATTGACGTGCAGGATCTTCGAAGTGCCGGTGTCTTTGGTTTGATGAGCGCGATCGAGAACTATGACCTTGAACGCGGAACGCCCTTCGAGTCGTACTGTTCGACCCGCGTGCGCGGTGCCATTCTTGACGAACTTCGCTCGCAGGACTGGGTGCCGCGTCTCGTCCGTAACCGCGCAAGCACCTACAACAAGGCCGTGACGCAGCTTCGCAAGGACCTCTGTCGTGAGCCCAGCGACCACGAAGTCTCATTGGTCCTTGGTGCCACGCAAGATGAAACCGTGAAGCTCAGACGCGAATCGAATATGACGACGGTCTACACGTTGTCGCATCAAGACGATCGCGATGACGACCCCCGTATTTTGCGCAAGCTCGATGCCCTCATGGACCGCGATAGCGAAGCACCCTTTTCAAAGCTCGTATCTGAAGACTTGGCGCGTTCGGTTGTAGGCGTATTGAATAAGCCTCAGCAGACGGTCATCGCGCTCTACTACCACGAGCGTCTCACGATGAAGGAGATCGGCCGCGTGATGGGCATCTCTGAGAGTCGTGTATGCCAGATTCACACCAAGACGCTTGAGCGACTTCGTGATCACATGCAGCGTCTTGCCGACGAAGGCAACAAGGAACGTCAAGCGTTAAAGAACCCACCTCCGGCACCCCAAACGCTGTTTAAGAACTAGGCTGTCGTTCCAAGGAGTGCCCAAACCAGGTCTAGATCCTCGGCCGATTGTAAGCTTGTATTCACTACCCGAATTCACTATTCAGGTTCGGCTACGCCCGCATCTATCCAATCGCCCAGTAGATTGCGTGCGTCTTGATCAATCAGCGATGAGCCGATTTTGGGCATGCGCGTGGTGTCGAGTGCGCCCATGCGGTGCCACAGCACACTGTCTTCTTTCACACCTGCTTTCACGATGCGTGCATCGCCGATGCCGAGGTCTCCGTTGATGGGCGTTACATCGATGGCATTCATCTGCGCGTTGCTCACACGATGCCGAAAGTCGATGTTGCCGGGCGCACTTCCCTGGGGGCGATGGCACTGCGCACAGTTGGCAGCGAGGTAGGCTCGTGAGCGATTGGCGGTGGGGAGCGTTTCGTCGGAAGGCGTTGCCCAGCGCGTGTACTGTGAGGCATCGCCGCTCGTGAGAATGTCTACGCTGAAAAGGCCAACATGATTCCATGTGCGCAGTTGGTTGTCGGTTGCGTTGGGAAAATCAAACGTTCGATTCAACTGGCCCGTACGCACACCGAGCACAAAGCCCGATGCTTGGGTGTGGCATTCGAAACACTGCGTTCGGCTGGGGTAGTCCCATGTCTGCTGACGCGAGCCACCAGGCACCGACGCATCGGCAATGGTAAAGGTGTCGCTGAAACTACCGGGCAAGAGATCTGCGTCGGTCTGCGCTGCATTCCAGCGATAGGTGTAGCCAACCCAACCGCTCGTGCTGCGAAACAACACACGAGTTTCAAGCCGGCGTGCCGTCGAAGGATCACCCACCGTCAGCTCAATTTCAAAGTGCTTGACGAAGATAGATCCCGCAGGAAATGTCCACGGACTCTGATCCGCGAAGGTCATGCGTTCGTTTCCAGGAATACCGATCCAACGCTGCTTCAGGGCACCATCTGACCAAAGCGGTGCATTGACTTCGTAGGGAAGAAGCCCCGCCATGGGCGTGAGTGTGGTTACATCGGTGAATAGCCCGGTTGCGCTGAGCGTTGGAGGAACCACCGTGGGCGGCGTCCCCCCCGTGGGTTCACGGAAGCGCCTGATCGTGCCGCCGATGGACACGCCATAGAGTTCGTTACGCTCGTCTTCCCCGAAGCTCACAATGGACGAGATGCTCTGTATCTCGATGTTGTTGGTGACGGCCTGCCCGTCGTATTGAAGCGCCCAGATACGTCCCGAGCCAAAATCGCCGTAGACATACGCGCCCGTCAAGCTTGGCACATCTTGACCGCGATATACGTAGCCACCAATGACGGTTGTGCCCTGGGTTCGTGGGTAGTCGATGACGGGCGCAACGAACTGACTGGCCGGGATGTTGGTGGGGTTGTTGTATTCGGCGTTGCCTTCGTAAACTCTCCAGCCGTAGTTGCCGCCTTTCGTAACGATGTCGATCTCTTCGCGCGCGCCTTGTCCGACGTCGCCTGCCCAGAGTTGTCCAGTTGTTCGATCAAACGACATGCGATATGGATTGCGTAATCCGTACGCCCAAATCTCTCCGCGCGCGGCCGACTGGCCTACGAAAGGGTTGTCGGCGGGAATGCCATAGTCTTGGCCAACGGGTGGATTGCGCGGATCGATTCGCAAAATCGAACCAAGTGGATCGCTCAGAGATTGCGCGCGGTTGCCTGGATCGCCCCCCGAACCGCCGTCGCCAAGCGCTATGTAGAGGAATCCATCGTTGCCAAAGTCAATGCTACCGCCGTTGTGATTGGTAAAGGGCTGCGCGATCTCGATAATGGAAACTGGCGTTGTGTTGGTGACGACGGGGCGTTGTCCTGCTGGGAACGTGGCCGTGAAGCGCGCGATCACCGAGCGCCGAGGTGAACCCACGGAATAGTGAACGTAGAACTCGCCGAAGTGCGTGCTGGCGAGACGGTTGTCGTCGTCGGAGTCGGCGGAATCGGCATCAACGCCGTGCAGGGAGCGGCAATGGCCGGAGCCGCCAATGTCGTCGCCGTTGACCTGGTCGAGATGAAGCGTGAGTTCGCACAGACCGTAGGCGCAACCCACACTGCGGCCTCCATGGAGGAAGCGAGCCAGCTCGTCAACGACCTCACGTGGGGCCGCATGGCCAACAAGGTCATCATCACCGTCGGGGACGCGACCAGTGATCTATTCGCCCCAGCCATGGCGCTGACAGGCAAGGGCGGCGTCTGCACCTTGACCTCCCTGTCACACATCGCCCAAAGCGAGATCTCCATTAGCACGTTCGATCTCGCCATGAACCAAAAGCAGCTTCGTGGCACCGTGTTCGGCGGCTGCAACCCCCGCGCCGACATCCCAGCGATTCTCCGGCAGTACGAAGCGGGAAACATCAAGCTCGACGAGCTCATCACCGCCCGCTACTCACTCGACGACATCAACCAGGGCTACGCCGACATGCACGCTGGCAACAACGTGCGAGCGGTCATCGAGTTCTAG
>JAVJHY010537725.1:0-18768 GCA_035593235.1 Phascolosoma agassizii | reverse complement strand
AACGGGCTGGCGCCGGTCGGGTAGGTGTTGAGCAAGACGCCGGCCGGACTCAACTCGGCGATGTTCGACATGTTGAAGGTGGCGGCCCAGATGTTGCCGGTGCCATTGACGCTGACCGCGAGCGGCTGGAGACGCTGCTGGCGGAACTACACCGGCGTAGCAGCGCCTTGGATGGCAGCGGCTTTGTCGCCAACAAAGGCAAGCTGAGCATGCCGGTTAAGGCCCGCATCAATCAATCCTACGGCAGCACCCGCAGCGACGGCGAGCTGACCTGGAATGGCATTCTGTTCAGCGCCGCCCTAGGCACCCAAGTACAAGCCGTGTACCAAGGCAGAGTGGTGTTTGCCGACTGGTTACGTGGCTATGGGCTATTGCTGATATTGGATCATGGCGGTGGCTATATGACCCTCTATGGCCACGCAGATAGCCTTAACAAGACAGTTGGCGATTGGGTCGAAGGTGGCGAGGTCATTGCCAGTGCCGGGCGTTCAGGCGGTCAGCAGGACTCTGGCCTGTATTTTGAGGTCCGCCAGGACGGCAAGACCCGCGACCCCATTTTGTGGCTCAACCGCAGCCGCTGAGCTGGCACGGCCCACATTCCGAGCGGCTGCTACTGGAGACCCCTGGCGCTTAGTGCCAGACTGGCTGCATGATTCTGCGCCCTCTCACACTGTTAGCCATGATTCTCAGCATCGTCTCTGGCGTGGCCCTAGGCATCGTTGGATTTGGCAAGTGGCGCGCCTCCCAGATCGATCACGCAAGCCTTGCGCAATTCGAATCTGTGTTGCATCACGTTCGCGAGAACTACGTCGAGGAGATGTCTGACGAAGCGCTCCTCCACGGCGCGTTGAACGGCATGTTACAGAGCCTTGATCCTCACTCGGTCTATCTCGGCGCATCAGAGTTTGAGGACCTCCAAGCCGAAACTACCGGACACTTTGGTGGCATCGGCATCGAGCTAGGATTGATCGAAGGCTACCCCACCATCATCACCCCGATAGACAATACCCCGGCAGCCAGGGCGGGCCTACAATCGGGAGATCGCATCCTGGAGATCAATCAACGGTCTCTGCGCGGTGAATCACTCATCGATGTGCTGCATATGATGCGCGGCGAGCCGGGCAGCCGAGTTAAGTTGAAATACCGCCGGCCAAAAAGCTCGCGCATCAAGAGCATTACTCTACGACGCGAGACCATCGCGGTAGAGAGCGTGGCCGCTCGTTGGTTAGAGCCGGGCTTTCTCTATGTGCGCATCGCCCAGTTCCAAACAACCACGGCCCAAGATTTTCAACGTGCCATCATAAAATTACAGCGCGCCAGCGAGGAGCAGATTCAGGGCTTGGTCCTAGACCTACGCAGTAACCCGGGTGGCGTCTTACAGGCCTCAGTGGACGTGGCGGATGCGCTGCTAGACAACGGTCTGATCGTTTTTACTGAGGGCCGCCTGCCGAGCAGCAAACTCAAGTATCGGGCCGCCGGCAAAGACGTCCTTGCTGGGGCCCCGGTGGCGGTCTTAATCAACGGTGGCTCAGCCTCCGCAGCGGAGATTGTCGCTGGCGCTCTGAAAGACCACGGCCGCGCCATGCTCATCGGCGAGACCAGCTACGGCAAAGGCTCCGTGCAGTCCCTAGTACCACTAAGCGATGCTCACGCGATCAAACTCACCACCGCCTACTACTACACGCCCAGCGGACGATCTATTCACAAACTCGGTATTGAGCCTGACGTCAAATTCTCGGATAACGGGTCCCACGAGGACTTTGATCAGGCCCTGCTCGACCTAGCGGTAAGCCAACTCAAACAATCTCCAGGCACGCCTGGCGAAGATGCCGCTGAACCACCGCTGCACGCCAAGCGCTAAATCACAGTCGTATTGCGTCCTAGCTGCTAGGTTAGCTGGCGGTTGCGCAGCGCTGGCAGGGAAGGCGAGCAGACATTGAACAGATCACATTTCGGCGCCGCGCTTTTGCTAAGCAGTTTGCTGCTTGGTGGCAGCGGCACTCTTAGCGCCGATGAACCCGCCTTTGCCGCGGCGGTGCTTGCAAGCAGCCATCCACCCGTCTTAGCACCACCACTAGCTGTGGCCACGCCCCAGGTAACCCCAGTTCAGCTAGCGATCGTCATAGACGATTTAGGTTACAACTGGCGCCGAGACCAACAAGCGATCGCGCTGCCGGCGGCCTTAACCGTGGCGGTTCTGCCGCAAGCACCCCGTGCCAGCAAAATGGCCCAGTTAGCGTTGGGCGCGGGTAAAGAAGTCATTCTGCACCAACCCATGCAAACCTTAAGCGGCCGCCACCAACATGAGCATGGCAATCTCCGGCTAGGCATGAGCGAGCCGGACTACGCTGCCATCTTGAGTGAAAACCTCAGCGCGGTGCCAGGCAGCGTCGGCATCAACAATCACCGCGGCAGCTTGCTAACCGCCCAACTGGAACCCATGAGCCAACTCATGGCGCAATTGCGACTGCGCGGTTTGTACTTTCTCGACAGCCGTACCACCGCAGATACCGTGGCCCACCAGGTCGCCAAACAGTGGGGCATACCGACCCTTAAGCGCGATGTCTTCCTGGACCACGAGCGTACGCCTGCTGCCCTAGACCGGCAGTTCGCTCGTGCACTACATATCGCTAGGCGCCAGGGTTACGCGGTGCTAATCGCCCACCCACACCAAATCTCCCTCGACTATCTCAACCAGGCCATAGCTGACCTGCCAGGGGATGTTGAAACAGTCACTCTCAGCCAACTGATCGCTCGCCAATAGCTAAGGTCTAGCCAGTCGCGTCGGCAGCCGCTGGCAGAACGCCTAGATTCGCTTTGAACTGCGCAACCTCACGGGAAGAGCGCAACCTGATGAAGCGAACGTGGGCATACTCCGGGGCGGTCATCATGGCGACGATGTCCCGCTGTTTGCGGCGATGCTGAGTGACGATCCACCATAAGAGCGACTCTTCACCGCGCCAGAAGGCCAGCTGGGGCCAGAACGACTCGTAGTTGGTACCCCATAACAGCTCCTTGCCACGCCAGCGCCGCCAGGAACGCCGCAACATGCGCCAGATCAGTTGCGCCATGGGTAAATCGAGCCAAATCACCGTTTGCAGGCGATCCCAACAAACTCGCTGGGCAAAGCCGCTGTAGGAGCCAGCCAGCACCCAACCCTCGCCCGCTGTCGCTTGCGCAATGCGACCCAAGAACGCTTCCGGATCAGTCTGGTTTAAGCCGACCCAGTTGGGCAGCCAGTTGAGGGCATCCAGCTCCACCAGCGGGATGTCTAAGGCCTCGGCCAACTCTGCCGCCAATGTGCTCTTGCCTGAAGAGCTGTTCCCTAGTACGTGTAGCCGCTGGCCTACGCTCTTGTTCACACCCGCTCACAAGTCCTCGCCCGACAGCGGAGTGTAGAGGAGTATGGCAGGGCAAAAGTAGTCTCGCGCGATTCTACGATCCCAAACTGACATCAACGTTCTCGTGGCCAGCAACCGCTATGCTTGTCGACTCTCACTCGGAGCCAACCGCTGTGTCTGTGGCCGAAGCACTACCCGAATCACCAACGAGCCTGACAAGAACTGTCCCCCAGCCGCCCACCCCGCTTCGGGTCTGGTTGCTTGCCTGCCTAGTAGGCACCTTGTGGGTCGGCTATCTGCGTTGGTCTGCTGGTGCGGAGGCGGAATTTTCGCTCTACGGCGTACCGAGTCTTGGTTGGTATGGCCTAGCTGCCTTGTTGATCACCCTAACCCTCAGCACTCTCACGCGACCCCGAATTGGCCTCCGTTGGAGTAGCGTGCTGGTCTTGAGCCTGGTACCAGCAGCCATGTTGACCGAGCTGGTTCTCGACAGCCCAACGCTTACGCTGGATCCGACGCAGATCTATACCGGCGCGCTCCTCTGCACTGGCCTGTTCTTGCTGTTCCGAACCCAATCACTGTGCGGACGTCCCCAAGGGCGCGCGGTTTGCTCGGCCCTCTTGGTTGTCTGCACCTTTCTCGGGTTGAACCAAGTGCTCTATATCGACGCCAGATTGTGGTACCCACGCTCGGCGGACGACTCCGCTTCCGTAACCCGATACGACGCCACCGAACTCGAATCCCTACTATTCGGGCAAGCCGCCAAAATAGATGCTGCCGTCACCCAATTGGGTCCGAGGCAAGGGAGCAGCAACGCTTACTTCTTGGGTTTCGCCGGTTATGCCGAAGAGAAGGTGTTCGCCGAAGAGATCAAATTCGCGGCCAGCGTAATGCACGAGCGCTATGGCAGCGGTGAACGCAGTTTGTTGCTGTTGAACGATGCTCGCGATTTAGAAACCCAGCCACTGGCCAGCGTCAACGCCTTGGTGCACGGAATCGACGGCATCGCTGGACAAATGAATCGAGAAGATGACGTACTCATCTTGGCCTTGTCATCCCATGGCAGTAAGACAGCTAAGCTCTCGGTGAGCAATCATGAGCTCCCCCTGGGTCGATTGAGCGCAAGCCAGCTACGCACAGCGCTGGATAATGCTGGGATACGCTGGCGCCTGATCGTGGTTTCGGCGTGCTACTCGGGCAGCTTCATCGAGCCCCTGGCCAACGAAGATACCGCGGTGATTACCGCAGCAGCACCGGACCGAACCTCCTTTGGTTGCTCGAATGAGCGAAATCTGACCTATTTTGGCGAAGCCTTCTACCGCGATTCCCTGGTAGCTGCCCAAAGTCTGCGGGCGGCCTTCGATCAGGCGCTGACGCTGGTCACTGAGCGTGAGCTCGCCAACGGCATCAAGCCCTCCTACCCCGTTGCACACTTCGGCCGCAACATAGAAGCTAAGCTATCTGAATTGGCGGGCAACTCACGCCAGAAATAGTCTAAGCCCATTGTCCAGGAGGCATCATGAACCTGAAAGGCAAACGTTTTCGGGCCCAATCCAATACCGCGGGTGGCACGATCAATACCGAGACCGAAATGCACTTCACCGAAGATGACGAAGTCATACTCGGCACTTACCGCGGCGGCAGCATTCTCAATGGCCAAGTCATGGGGCGCTGGACAGGGGAGATGCGCATGGAGATGTGCTACCACTGTCTGACTCGCTCTGATGCGATTCAAGCAGGGCGCGCCAAAGCCAGCTTCGACCGCACGAGCGACGGCCAATTGGCCATGGCGCTAAATTGGCAATGGCTGACCGGCGATCGGACTAAAGGCCAGTCATACTGGGTAGCCGAAGAAGGCTCGTAACTCGCTGGCTTAGTCGTCGAGCAGCGCTTGCCCGGAGCGAAAATCTAAGGTCCCGGCGTAGATCGCTCGCCCGGTTATGACCCCAAACAGCGCGGCCGGTTGCTCGCCAAAAGCCTGCTTTAGCGCGGCCAGATCATCCAGGGTACTGACACCGCCCGAGGCGATCACCGGCAACGGCGTAGTCTGTGCCAACTGCAGCGTCGCCTGCACGTTGGGGCCGCTCAGCATGCCGTCGCGACTGATGTCGGTATAGACGATACCCGCAATGTCCAAGCCGCTGGCCCACTGGGCAAATTCGATCGCGGTCTTCTCTGAGACCACATCCCAGCCGTCGGTCGCCACGTAGCCATCTTTCGCATCCAGACCCAGGGTCACGTGACTCGGGAAGCGGCTAGCGGCCTCTTCAAGAAACGTGGGTTCTTCGACCGCGCGGGTGCCGACGATCACCTGGTCGACGCCTGCTTCCAGATAGCTACCGATGGTCGCCAAAGTCCGCACTCCACCGCCTACCTGGATCGAGACGCCGGGCAAGGCCCGCACCATCTGCTCGATCAGCGCCTTGTTGCGCGGCTCACCGGCGAATGCGCCATCAAGATCAACAATATGCAAGCGGCGGCAACCTTGGTCACGCCAGTGCTCGGCCATCGCCACCGGGTCGTCAGAGAAGACGGTGGCCGCGTCCATGCGACCTTGCTTGAGGCGTACACACTGACCGTTCTTCAGGTCAATGGCCGGAATCAGCAGTGCCAACTACAGGGTCCCTTTGGTCGAGGGGATTTGTCCGGCGATGCGTGAATCAAGGCTTACTGCCATGCGCAAGGCACGTCCGAAGGCCTTAAACAGCGTCTCAGCCTGGTGGTGGGCGTTTACCCCACGCAAGTTATCCAGATGCACGGTAACTAAGCCATGATTGCTGAAACCCTGAAAGAACTCATGGAGCAGGTCCACATCGAAATCGCCAATACGCGGGCGGGTATAAGCAACGTGGTACTCCAGTCCAGGTCGGCCGGAAAGGTCGATCACCACCCGTGACAGGGCTTCATCCAGGGGTACGTAGGCGTGGCCGTAGCGCACTAGCCCGGCCTTGTCACCGACTGCCTGGTTGAACGCCTGCCCCATTACGATGCCGATGTCCTCGACCGTGTGATGCGCATCGACCTCCAAGTCGCCGCTGGCCTTGATCTCCAGGTCGATCAACCCATGCCGACTCACCTGGGTAAGCATGTGCTCAAAGAACGGCAGCCCAGTATCAAATTTCGAGCGGCCGGTACCGTCCAGATTCAAGCTGAGGCTGATCTGTGTTTCCTGGGTGTTCCGGCTAACCTCGGCGGTTCGAGCCGGACCAGCGGCCGCAGACGATGCGGGAGCAGTGGCCATGGCGAGTCCTAGTGCAAGGGGGCGGGAGTATACGGCCTCAGAGCCGATCCATCAGGCTGCCGTAGGGCAAAAATCGATTGTTGGAGTTGGCCCTAATCCACTGGCTAAGCTCCGCTGGGTAGGCCTGCCTCTCCTTCAACCGTGCAGCCAGCAGAATCACCGGAGACTTCGCGCCACTTTCCCAGCCGGGGAGCCGGCCTTCTGCCAGTACGAGCAGCCGGATGAGCGCTACGGTTTCTGCATCTGAAAGGTCTTTTACGGCCAACAACCAGTCTGCACCATCTTGTCGTACCAGCCGCGCCAATCGTGCCACCTCGTGGTCCGAAAGCCCGAACTGATCCAGATTCAGATCCTTGGCAGCCGCTAACAACACGGCAATATCTGCCGCGCTGAGGGCCTGGGGCCCGGCACTAGGGTCAAAAGTATCTACGCTCACAGGTGCCGCCTTGGCCCAATTCCAGGGCCGAATGCTACCGAATTTCTCCCTCCGGCGGGAATCACCCTAGAAATCTGCCTGGCTTCTTGGCCATACTTAGCGGCTAAGCAAGGAGTTCTAACCCCCATGCCTGATCAAGGTAGTCGTGTCTTTCAGCAAAGTGACGGTTCCTGGTACTACAACAAGCGGGGAGACCGTCCAGAAGGCCCTTACAGCAGTGCGCGCGGGGCTGAGCAAGCACTCGAGCGCTATATTCGCGGTTGCCAGGTCCGTAGCGAACATGGGCCCCTCACGGTTGCCTGGCCACGGAGCTGGAACCCGCTGCGCTTGCTGCGAAGAGGACGCACCCAACCAACCGCGGTGTCCGATTAGTTCTGTCCGGCTAGCCGATTAAGACTTCTCCGGCATAGCTACTTAACCGCCATTTTGCTGAGGCGTTGATGCCAAGCATAAAGTCTCTGCTGACCCTCATCGTGAGTGTGCTGATCGCGCTGTTCATCGTGCTATTCGGGTTGCAGTTGTTAACCGCAGAGCGTGTCAAAACTCGCTTAGAGACACTCCTTAGCGAACGCACCGGTCTCGCTACCGAGATTACTGGCACGGTGAACTGGCGCTACTTGTGGCCAACGGCCGTCACCTTGCACGACATCAATGCGCGCAACGAGAGCGACTCTGAGCATTGGCTACTAGAGAGCCTGCGCCTGGAAGTCAGCACGCTCAGCATCCTTAAATCGCCGCGCACACCCGAGCGCTGGAACATTACTGGCTTTGCCCTCCAACAACTGCGCGGGCAACGCCAAACAAACAAGCAGACCGACGTCGAGCCGGATCAGTTACGGGTTCGGGCGTTTTGGATAAAGAATCTGCAACCCCAACAAGCTGCACCCTTTGCCGCTACCCTGCAGTACCAACCAGCCAAGCGCAGACCCGTGGACTTGATGCTGGACGGGAAGCTGCGCTTTATCGCCAGCGAGCGGCGACTACATTTTGAACCGGCGATCATCAGCGGCGATGTGGCGGAAGGCGAGTGTCGGGCAGACATTGCACTGAGAGCCATCGTTGAGACCACGACTACAATCTCCGGTGCCAACCCGCAAGCCGACGTGCTCAACGTAGACCTCTGGCGGCGCTCTGACTGGGACCTACACTGCGAGCTAGCCCAGCTACGTTTGCGAGGGCAGCATTTTGCGCAAGTCGCCCTCGACTCCAACAATTTTCTCGGCACAAGCCAAAGCAAACTCGTGCTACCCGAGATGTTCGGCGGTAATGCGCAGCTGGCGCTGGCGATTGATGCCAGCGACCCAGACACTCCACCCAGCTGGCAAGTGGCAACCCAGGCAGAGAACATAGCCGGCGACGCACTCGACGCCTGGCTGCAAGGCGCCGATGCCGATGCACCTTTGTTCCAGGGACCTCTGAACCTCAATGGGCAGATATTGAGTCACGGCAACACCCGGCCAGCCATGCTCCAGGCTGCCAGCGGCAAACTTCAGCTCCACAGTGACGGCGGCACTATCGACCTGCGCACATTGAAGCAACGGGGCGAACAGACCGCCAAGCAACTCGGTTCGCTGATCGGGGAATCTGAACTGCTGGCAAGCTGGCCCGATGAGCTGCACTACCAGCGTCTTGAGGGCACTTGGACCCCAAACGCTGGACTGCAACTGTTAACCGCCCAGCTAGACAATGTCCGACTCAGCGCAACGGCGAAGGTTCGGGCTGACCTATACGATTCCCACAAAGACGAGCTGGATGCTCAAGGCACGCTCACCTTTGCCAGCGCGCAGGCAGGGACAACCCTGTCGGTTCCCACGATCCTCGAAGACTTGCCGCTACCGTTTTTTTGCCGCGGTCAGCCAACCGAGCCCGCCTGTGAGCTCGACGCCAAAGCCAGCAAGAAGCTGCTCAGCGAAGCACTAAAAGGTAACGGGCCAGCCGGGTTGTCAAAGAAAATCGATACCATGATCGAGGACAAGGTGCCTGAGCAGTATCGCCGTGCCGCCCGCAGCCTTTTGGAAATCCTCGGCCACAGCATCGAAGACGACGACGCCGAGGAGCTCGAAGATTTCTTGGACGATGAGCTAGACCAAGAGCTGGATGAAGCGCCAGACGAGCTTCCCCAAAGCAAGGCTAAAGCGCCCTGAGGCAAGACCATGGACTGGTTCGCACGCAACTTGCTGGCATGGTTCGATCAACATGGCCGCCGTGATCTACCCTGGCAACAGCACACTACCCCGTACCGAGTTTGGGTCAGTGAGATCATGCTGCAGCAGACTCAAGTCGCCACAGTCATCGACTACTACCAGCGCTTTGTGGCGCGCTTTCCGACGGTGCAGGCGTTGGCCGAAGCAAGCCAAGACGAAGTACTGCATCTTTGGACGGGGCTCGGCTACTACGCCCGCGGTCGAAACTTGCACAAGACCGCACAGCGGGTGGTGAACGAGTTTGGTGGCGAGTTCCCCATAGGCGTGGACGCCCTCGCTGCCTTGCCAGGAATTGGACCAAGCACCGCCGGTGCCATCGCCGCTATCAGCCAAGGGCAACAGGCCGCGATTCTCGATGGCAACGTCAAACGCGTACTCGCGCGCTTTCACGGCGTCGACGGTTATCCAGGTGAACGCGTTAGCAACAAGCGCTTGTGGTACTTCGCGCACTATCACACGCCAAGGCAGCGCACGGCCGAGTACACACAAGGGATTATGGATCTCGGCGCAACCCTGTGTCGGGGTAAACAACCGGACTGCTCCGCCTGCCCCTTAAGTCGCCGCTGCGAAGCACTCGCGCTAAACGCGGTTGCCCTGTTCCCCGGTAAGAAGCCACGCAAGGCTAAACCGGTGCGCGCAGCCAACGTCTGGCTATTAGTAGACGCCAGCGGTGCTTGCTTGTTGCAACGGCGACCACCGACCGGCATTTGGGGCGGCCTGTGGACGCCACCAGAAAGCGACCCAGAAACATCGTTAGCAACCAGCTGCGAGAGTTTGGCTATCGCAATAGGGCTGGACCCCGAGCAGCTCGGTACGCCGCTGCCGCTGCCGCAATTTCGCCACACCTTCAGCCACTATCACTTAGACCTGACGCCGTACCAGGTGCCGATCAGCGACCACTCAATCCAAAGCAAGGTAGCATCCGCTGACCAATGGCGTTGGCACCATCCAGATGACCGCACGGCCATCGGCCTCTCCCAACCCGCCGTGCAGCTGCTAGCACAGCTTGCACCCAACAAGGCTATTTCATGAACATTTTGCTGACCAACGACGACAGCCACGACTCGCCGTTGTTTCACTTGCTAATCGATATGCTCGGCGACTACGGCGAGCTGCACATTGTTGTTCCAGCCACTGAACAAAGCTGGAAAGGCAAGTCCATGACTCGCTATGGCGCGCTCTATGTAGAGCAGATCAATCTGCACGGCGCGCCAGCTTGGTCAGTCAGCGGCACTCCGGCTGACTGTGTGAACATCGGCCTGCACAACTTACTCGAGGTAAAGCCCGACGTTGTGGTCTCTGGCATTAACATTGGCACTAACACCGGGCTCGGCTTTGCCTTGGCTTCGGGCACGCTGGGCGCTTGCTTAGAGGGCAACATCGCCGGTATCCCGGGGCTCGCCCTATCTCAAGGGCTGAGCCCGACGGAGTATCACTTATGGAGCGATGAGCGGCGCTTTGAACCCAGCGTGATTGCGCGCATTCAAGCTGAGCTGGCGCAGACGCTGCCCGCGCTATGGGCACAGTTCGTTGAGCAGCAGCAGGGCGAAACAACCACCTGGAGCATCAACTTGCCCCAGCAGCTGCAAGCCGCAGAGATTGTCCGCACTCGTCTAGGCCATACAGTCTACGGACGTTGCTTCAACAAGCAGGGCGACCGCTACCATCACCAACTCAGCGAGGTCAGCATCGATCAAGATCCAGAGACCGATGCCATGGTCACCAGCTCCGGGCGAGTCAGTGCAACGCTCATCGATCTAAGCGTGCTGGGCCAACAGTGCTAACTGCTAGAGGGCCGGCTAGCTGTAGGGATTACAACGATAGGCGGTAAAGCTCTGCTCGCCGCCTTTTGGCAAGCCATGCTGTACCAAATTGGTCGCGCCCATGGACGCCGCGTTGTTGCGCGCCAAAGTGTAGAGCTCTTCCTGAATTTTGGCCTCGTCGCGACTCATCACGATCTTCGATTGGGTGCTCGCGCTAACGACCCCGAGCCGCTCACATTGTTGGATGTCACCGGCATAACCGATCTGTACCTGCTTCGCCTGGGGTTCGAGGTCGACCCAGGTGCAGCCACCAAGGGTCGTTCCAATGACTGCCAGGGCGATCGTCAACTTCTTCATGAATGGTCCATCATCACACTAAGGGCGCCAGTCTAGGAGAGCAGGCGCGACCAGAGCTGTTGCCGCTGTCGCATTTTGACCATAGACCCCATCGAAATTGGTGTTCCAATGACCAAGGCCGCCATAATGGGACCAAGCCCTGACAATCGTGTCTGACAGGAGAGTTGACCCATGCAGTTACAAGGCAAAATTGCCGCCATTACTGGCGGTACCGCCGGCATTGGTCTAGGCATCGCCAAAGCCTTCTTAGCCGAGGGGGCAAGCGTCGCGCTCATGGCTCGCAACCCAGACAAGGGAGCGCGCGCACTGGCCGAGCTCAATGCTGGCGAGCGCGGATTGTTCATCGCCGGCGACGTCATGGACCAAGACAGCATGGAGGGCTTCGTCGCCAAGACCATTAGCCACTTTGGCCAGCTAGACATCTTAGTAAACAACGCTGGCGGTGCCGGAGATCTACAGCCTCTGGCTCAACTCTCTGACCAAAGCTGGGACGAAGCGATCAAGTGGAACCTGTACTCAACCTTCTGGTCCATGCGCGCCGCATTGCAACACATGCTCGAAAAGCAATCCGGTCGCATCATCAACATTAGCTCGGTAGAAGGTAAGGTCGGTAAGGCGGTGATGGGGCCCTACGTTGCCGCCAAGCACGCGGTCAACGGTCTAACCAAATCCACAGCCCAAGAAGTCGGTAGCAACGGCATTACCGTCAACGCCATATGTCCCGGGTTGATTATCACCGACATCATCAAGGCCAACGGACCCGCGACTGCCGCGAGCATGGGAATGTCGTTCGACGAGATGGTCCAAATGTTTGCTGCCGAGTCCGCGATCAAGCGTCCCAATACTGTGGAGGAAGTGGCACTGGTCGCGGTTATGCTGGCCAGCGATGCTGCAGCGGGTATCACCGGTGCGTGCATCAGCGTAGATGGCGGCACATCGCCCGTCTAGGCCCAGCGTCAAAGCAGAGGTTACCTATGACTAATTCTGATGCGGATCGAACCGTGGAGTGCCGCAAGTACCGCGACCGGCTGCCCGGTTTAGCCGCCCCGCCTATGCCTGGGCCAAAGGGTGAAGAGATCTACCAGACTGTCTCTGAACGCGCCTGGGTTGAGTGGCAAACACTACAAACCATGTTGATTAACGAGAAGCATCTGATCGTGCGTGAACCCGCCACACGCGCCTATTTGGCTGAGCAGCGGGAACGCTTCTTTGATAATCAACCCGTGGACCGGGCCGAGGGTTATGTACCCGAGAAAGACTCGGGAACCTAACTTAGCCGTTTGCGCTCTTGGCCGCGCCCTCACCTGCCGACGATTCGTTAGCCGCTGATTCGCCAGAGACCTCGTTCGCCAGGCTCGACAACAACGACGCGAACTCTTCACGGTTGAGTTTGCCGCTGCGTAACTCTTTGGTGTGATCTTCAATCGCGCTAAACAGTTTGAACTCAAGCTCTTCCATCGAGCGCTTGTGGTTGCGAGTCTGGGTCTTTAAATCCGCACCTATTCGACTCGAGCCGCGCTCCATCTCCCGCTCCTGAGCCTCTAACTTCTCACTAAACGCTTCATTGGTCTCGGCTAGCCGATCGGTCACTTGCTGCAACTGAGTCTTGCGCTCACCGACTTCCTTGTTGGTGTCGGCTCGCACCATGTCGATCTGCTGCTGCAGCTCGTCGGTGCGTTCGGTGAATTCTTTGTGCAGGGACTTTACCGTCACCAACACGCTGCGAGCATTCTGCTGAAACTCCGAACGCATCTCTTCAATCATTGCGCCGA
The DNA here is from genome assembly GCA_035593235.1 of Phascolosoma agassizii. Taxonomy (NCBI): domain Eukaryota; kingdom Metazoa; phylum Annelida; class Sipuncula; order Phascolosomatiformes; family Phascolosomatidae; genus Phascolosoma; species Phascolosoma agassizii. Next base: position 5,654 of record JAVJHY010537725.1, on the reverse strand, counting down.
AGAGCAATTCTCGAACCTGTCCCATCGCTGCATCATCCGCGGGTCTTGGCTCAGCGTTGGCTTCGGCAGGAGAATTTACCAGAGACAAATTGGCAATCGCCGTCTCGGCCGATTCTTCAGAGTTTGCGGGGGTATCAGCGACTGTGTTGTCAACCTTTGGGGTCTTCGCTTTCGGCTTGCTCATCGGGGTACTACGCTCCTGGAAATATCAGAGCCGATCTACACCAGATCAGCTAAGCCAGCAGAGTACCTCGCTCACCAAGAACAATTTTCAAAGGATGTGACGGGGTTGTGGGACAGAGCCAAACATCTGCCACAACAAATGGGAGTTTCCGGTTTGTTAGTCAGCCCGATTGACTAACTCTAGGCGATTAAGGACCGCCTGCGTTCTTAGTCGTTGGTTCCGACTTTACCTGCCAGACTCGCCAGCATTTCGGCAAACTCGTTGCGGTTCATTTTGCCGTCACGGAACTCGTCGGCGTACTCTTCCATCGCACTGAACACTTTCTGTTCAAGCTCCACCAACGCGTGCTGCTGCTGATTCGTGTGTAGCTCCATATCAGCATTAACCTGCTTGAGCGCACACTCTAAGGTGTCGTTGTGCTCATTGAGCTTAGACTGCAGCTGATCGCTGTGTTGGCCCACCTGGTTGTTCACGACCTTAGTCAGCTCTTCCCGCTCCGTGGCTTCATTGTCTAAAGCCAATTGCATAGCGCCAATCTGGTCAGCCAGCTCATCCGCCCGCTGTTTGAACTCCCGATGAACCACCTTCACCGTACCGCGCAGATTACGCACTGTAAGGTGGAGCTCCCGTCTTATGGTGCGCACAGCTTCGCCAAACAGCAGCTCGCGCACAGTTTCCATGGCTTCGTCACTGTCGTTGGCAGCCGCGCCCGAAGCTTGCTCTATAGCGCCTTCAGTCTCGCTCGCCTCTGGGCTTCCCGCAGGCAGTTCCATCTCTTCTGCCGTATTTTCTGCCTGCTCCATATCCAACAGCGGAGGCAGTTCTTCTACATTTGCTTGGGCTTCCGTGGTGCTCATGGGTAGTACTCGTCCTGGTACAACGTTATTGATGGGTCTGCGTAACAGTCCCTGTAAGTAGCGGCAGAGTAGCGCACTTGATTTGGGCAGATTTTCGACCAGATCACAGGTTTGCAGAGACATTCAGACGAAACCGGCTTGGAAGGGAGAGCGACACCCTACTTGACATGGTATTTGCCATATTTGGCTAGTCACACTCTTGATATAGTGGGCGCCATGGACACGGCGACCCCAATTTACTGCCAAGCGGAGCTCAACTACGCCACTAACATGGGCGTGCAACCAACTCGAGTCGACATCCACGATGCTCGCCAATGCGCCGGGCTAAATTGGCGAACACAGGGCTTTGAGCGAGTCGACCACCAAAGCGCGATGACAAACTGGGACGACGATGACCAGACCCTGACCCTGCACTACCCCGAGATTGCTGAACTCGCGAAAGCCCAGAGCGGCTGCACCCACGCGCTGATCACTGGACATATCTACCGCAATCCGGAACAAGCAAAGCAGCACCATTTGGATCGACGACCTTCGGTTCTTTCGGCCGGAACGGTTGGAGCATGACTACTTGTGTATCGAGTCTGCAGACGACAAACTCAGCGATGCGAAGCAAAAAGAGAAGAGCGGGGCCGACAAAGCGTCCCAAGAAGAGGAGCGTAAACCGAAATGAAACGCGCGGGCGTAACGATGGCTCTCTTGGGGGTCTTGGGGGTCTCTGGGTCGACACATGCAAAACAAGTGTCGTTATCGAAGCTACCGGCATATCCGGTTCCGGCTGAACTGCCAGAGATAGTTCAGAGGGGGACGGCGAGCGTTTATCAAGATAAGCCGAGCTCCGCCAAGATCGTTCATGACAAGGGCGCCGGGTTCAATCCGAAGCGCAACAAGATCACAAACAATCCGCATTTTAAGATAGGGAAGACCAAGCGAGGTGCATGGCACGTTCAATACGTTCGGGTGGAGGGCTCTTTTTCTGGAGCCTATCTCATGCTCGTTGGAGATCTCAAGGGTTACCAGTCTCTCTCTTTCCTCATCAAGGGACGTCGGGGTAAAGAGACCTTTGAGCTTGGCTTAAACGATTGGGTGTCCCACCAGCGCGAGGATTCGATCAGGGTTGGCTCGATCTATCGCTACCTGCCGGAAGGCATCACGCCGGAGTGGCAGTTGGTCACGATCCCACTCAGCCACTTTCGCGGTGCCGATTTATCGAAAGCAGTTTCGCTCGTCTTTTTGTTCGACGAAGTTGGTGCGGGTGATATTTGGGTCGACGAGCTTCGTTTCTCCACTGAGAAAGTCATCGACTGGAAGGTTGCCGCCTCTCATTCGACACTTGTTTTCGACAACTTTGACCACAGTGACCTGAATCTACTTGGGCACCAAGCGGCAGCTTATAAGCGGCTTCCTTCCGTGTGCCGAATCAAGAGAGTGACCGAGCCTCGAGTAGGCAAAGAAGGGCGAAGTCTTCAGGTTGTTTACAACAAGAAGGCAGAGGGGTGGTGTGGCTACTATTCTCTTTTGAATCCGATCGACGGTGATTACTTCGATCTCACACCCTATAAAGTACTTTCCTTTATGGTAAAGGGAGAAAAAGGGGGCGAGCAGCTTGAGCTCGGTATGGCAGATAAACGGCTCTTAGATATTGGTGACTCTAATAAGGGAGGACAGATTAGTGACTTTCTCCAAGGGGGGATCACGAAAGGGTGGAAAGAGGTTCGTGTTCCGCTCAAGGTATTCAATCGCGGGGGTCCCTTAGATTTTAGCAAGATGGGATCTGTAGTGTTCAATTTCAACCGGCCGGGACAAGGCACCGTCTACTTTGACGATGTCAAGTTCTACCGGGAATCTTCTCCGCCTAAGCGTCGGGGAAAACATCGATCATCGTCCAAGCGACGAGGCAAAAAACGAACTTCTTCTAAACGACAGGGTAAGTGAGGAAACCATGAGCAGGATGCGTGTTTTGGTCGGGATTTATTTGGGTCTGGGCGTAACGTTCGAACAAGCTCAGGCTTACTCTGAAAATGCTTGTGAAACAGAGTATCGAGAGGCCCTCTATGAGGGGAGGGAGGCGGCGAGTGCGAAAGATGCACCGCGGCTGATCTCAAACATATATGTACGGGCAGCCGGTCGTTGCCGGGACGCCGGGGGGGCAGCTCGGGTCATTGAGTTGTTCGAAGAGGCGATTCAGGCTGATCCAAAGAATGCGCATGCCTACCGCCTCTACGGTGACTACTATATGGGGCATCGTGGGCTCTATGAATACGCGGCGGAACAATATCATAAGGCGCTTGAAGTCGTTGATGCGAAACCTGAGGACTACGATAGTGCTTTTAGGCGGGACCTTGAGCGCTCGATGGAAATTCTCCATCGAGATGGAAAGAATGGCGTTCCGGGTTTGGTTTCTAGGCCCGTTTCTATCTTTGTGGGCGCGAAAGCTGCCTTTGATGGCGGGTCGCGGCCTCCTATAACTGCGGCCGCGGCGGACGATGGTCTCGAAGAGCTGGGACTTCGGGTTCGTGGGGTCATTGACGCGACCGAGGGCGCGATTCAAGAAACGATCAACGGGGACATTTTTTTGGACTCTCTTTTAAGGTCTGGGATCGCGGCGGACGATCCGCTCAGCGCGACTGATGTCAACGATACAATTGCAAATCGGCGAAGTCAGATCTTCGAGGATCGTGCGCGTCTTCAAGCGGTACTCAATCGGATATCGGGAGGGCAAGGCCTTGATGAGGCTCTGCGCCGCAACATTCAGCGCACGACCCAAGATGGTCGTTTCGAAGGTGATATCTATATTCGACCAAATTTCCGCTATTTGCCTTATCTTCGTTTGTCGGGGGAGTTCGTGACGGGCCAAGACGCGAATACCGATCGCGAAACGCTCAATACATTGGAGCGGCACTTTTTGCGTTTGGCTGGCACTCTGGGGAAAAACATTGTGCTTCCCCACGACTTGGATCTGAATCTAGAATTTGAAGTGGCACGCACGCAGCTTCGGTTTCATGACCAAGTCGCTGACGTTCGGACTCAGGACGAAGACGGGATCCACTATATTGGGCGGACTTCGTTGACCTATAATTTCGGTTTCGATGTTCTTAAATTTAGCGGTGGATTCTCTTTCGTTGATCTAGAAAATCTTGATAGTCGAGATGAAAGCGCAAATGGGCAGAATTTTTCACTTCGGCTATCGTCTTTTTCTGATCCCGACCTCGTGACTGAATCTGATCGATTTCGGGGTCAGCGCTCGACCCATTTAGAGATCACGGGTATCCGAACGGAACGCGTTTTCCGCTCAGACGCGGTAGGTTTTCCGTCAGTCGATGAAGAGGTGGTACGAGGGGTTCTAAGCTATGAGGAGCTCGGTATTCTGAAGGGCTGGGCGGATATTGCCTTTCAATACGAATGGAGAAAACTCTGGTCGGAATTTGGGCCGACTTCAAATATTGGGTTTGGCCGGGCTGTTGACGGGCATATCGTACGCGCGGTCCCCACGTTTATTCCGATCTATCATTTGTACTCGAGTGACTTTTGGGATGGCATCGAACATTTCACGCTTAGCCTTCCCGTCGAATGGGCTTTTGGCGACAGTCGCTTCGACCGCGTTTCTGCAAAGCTAGACGCGGCACTTCGCTATGTTACGCCATGGGGTTTCGCGCTGAACCCCAGGCTTCAAGTTGGGTACGCCCGAAGCTATCAATTAGATGCAGATGATTTCTTGGCCTTTGTTCAATTAGGTATCAGTTCTTAGTTCACGGCCAATCGAAGCCGCCGTAGAAAAAGTGGAGCTGCTAGGTGTCGTCGGGGACAATCCTACTTAGTTTCTGAAGAGTGACTTCTGGGGAGCCTTCGCTTGAACCCTGGGCAAGGATGAAGCCCTCGTGGGTTTGGTGAACGTACAGGGCTGCGTTATCGGAGACGACACCCCAGCTTCTGACGCTGCCCATACCGAGAACTGCGCCCATGTTTTCGAGAGTTTGCTTCGCTGTCTGAACGGGCCAAGCCTTTGATTTGAGAAATTCTCTTGAGTATCTGTTCCAATGTCTTTTTCCCCTTCGGTTCGGTGGCGGCAGTGGCCGGCTGAGCCGTCGCCGAATCCGTCACTGGTAGAGCTGTTTTGGTGGTGTTCTCTGCGATTTCCGTGGTGGATGACGTCGCTTCCGTTGGGATCGACATTGTGGGCAAAGTTTTGGTCGTGGGGGGCTCCATACCGGAGCTGCTGTGGTCGACCAGCACGGCTGCGTTCATAAGATTGCTTTCGATGGAACCACTGAGGTTGGCCTCTTTCGGCGGCAGTGCGACTTCATGAATACGGAAGCGGCCTTCAGGGAGCTCAAGGAGCGCGGCGAGTGCTTCGATACCTCGGTGTTGAGGTGTCTCTGCCCGAACCAGCATACCTCCTCTTAGATAGACTCGGCCGCACCACCCGCTTTCTCGTTCACTGTTGGTTCGATCTGCTTGGTCCCACGGTACAGGACTGATGTCGTTGCCGTTGCCCAGCGAGATGGTGACCAGCGCGGTGTGGCCCTTTTGGCCAAGCATTTTTAAAACGTCTGCGAGGCTCATTTGTTCGAGTCGCCCGCTGAGCCATTGGCGGGATCGAAGAAGTGCGTCGAGGA
>JAVJHY010536662.1:0-18770 GCA_035593235.1 Phascolosoma agassizii | reverse complement strand
CCCCGAGAGCTCAGTGGGCGACGTGCCCAGTTGCACGTCCGCAATGGCCCGGAAGGCGAAGTATTCTTACCGGCCATTTACGCGAATCCCGTACCCGAAACGAGCGACCAAGTGAGACTCGGACGTATCACGGAATGGCTCGGTGATGACGATGGCCCGGTGTTAGGCGTCGGCCAGCGGACGTTTTTGGCGGGCGATGAGGCACGCACCATGATGGAAATAACCGAGTTGGCGGTCGATCAGGTCGACTGAGCGTTAGCGCAGTTCGCATGGCAGATCCGCACCCGCTGAAGCTTTCGATCCTCGATCGCCTGCTGGACAATCATCCCAGTGTAGAGCGGGGATCCGCTTTAACAGCAGCGCAGACGCAACGTGATTTGCATCGCGCCGTAAGGCGGGATCTCGAGGCGTTGCTCAACACCCGACAGAGAGTTGCACAGTGGCCAGCAGGCCTTAGCGAATTAGAAAAATCGCTGGTGAATTACGGGATCCCCGATTTTACTGGGGTGAATCTCCGTTCCCCCGACAGCCGGGCAAAATTCGTGCGCCTCATCGAAGTCATCATTCGCCGCTACGAGCCGCGCTTCAAGAGCGTTCGGGTGATCTTGTTGGACAACGCTGAACCACTCGACAGAACGCTGCGTTTTCGCATCGATGCGACGTTGTTCGCCGAGCCGGTGCCGGAGAAAGTGATTTTCGATTCCGCGTTAGAACCGGTAACCGGTAACGTCGAGGTTAAGGATTCGAGTAATGACTGACGCGTTACTACCGTACTATCACGAAGAACTCAGCCATATTCGCAACATGGCGGCCGAGTTCGCGGCGCAAAACCCGAACATGGCGACACATTTAGGGGTCGGCGCCGACGCGGTCGAGGATCCCCACGTTGAACGCCTGATTGAAGCCTTCGCCTATCTCAACGCGCGTATTCGGCATAAGCTCGACGACGATTTCCCCGAGCTCACCGATGCGCTACTCGGGGTGCTTTACCCGCATTATCTTGCACCCGTTCCGTCCATGGCGATCGCACAATTACACGCACAAACCGACCTTGCCGGGTGTTACGACCTCGCCGCTGGGGTCGAAATTGAAACCGAGCCGGTCGACGGTGAGCCGTGTCGATTCCGCACATGTTATGCGGTCTCACTGTGGCCTATTCATGTTGCCGGTGCGACTTATACCGGCACGGCACTCGGGGCACCGTCGATCGCGGAGTCGGCGACGACGAATGCCGTGTTGAAACTTTCCTTGGCAAGTCTCAATAAGGACGCGAGTTTTGACGATTTGCAACCCAGTGGACTGACGTTTTATTTGCGCGGCCAGTCGCAAATTGCTTTCGCGCTCTACGAAGCGTTGTTTAACGATACGATCCGAGTCGCACTCGACGATCCCGACACCGATGAACCGCCGCGCCTACTCGACTCAAGTAGCATTTGTCCCGTTGGCTTTGAGCGCGACCAAGGCATGTTGCCCTATACGCCGCAGTCGTTCATTGGATATCGCTTGCTCACGGAGTTGTTCGCGTTTCCGGAGAAATTTCTATTTTTCGAACTCGCCGATCTGGGTAGCAATCTCGCTGACGTTGGTCAACGTCTCGATGTCTACATTTATTTCGGCGCGCGTGCCGGCGAGCTTGAACAAGGCGTGGATAAAGAGACATTCGCACTCGGATGCACCCCAACGATTAACCTATTTACAAAACGCGCCGAACCCATTCAGTTCGACCACACTACTTATGAATACCGGGTGGTGCCGGATGTGCGTCGGCCGAAAGCGGCCGAAGTGTACGCGATAGAAAACGTATCGGGCGGAACCGCAAATGCCCGCGTCGACTATCCGCCACTGTACGGATTTAAACATCGCGACGGGCACGCGCAAACGGGCACATACTGGCAAGCTAGCCGCCGTACCGGTGCGACCAGCAATCCTGGTAGCGAAGTATTTTTGTCTTTCGTCGACCTAGCGCTCGACCCGGCAACTACCACTCAGCAGGTCGTGCATGTGGATACCACATGTCTCAACCGCGATCTCCCTGCGCGCCTGCCGTTCGGCGGTGGCGAGCCACGTTTGCGACTCGCCGAAGGCAGTGCCGCGATCGAAAACGTGGAATGTTTAACCAAACCTACGCCAACCCTGCGCTCGCCGCGAGGGCGTGCGGCGATGTGGCGGTTAATGTCGCATGTGAATTTGAACCACCTGTCGATCACCGACGGCGAGCAAGGCGCGGCCGCCTTACGGGAGATTTTGAAGCTGTATGATTTCCGTGACTCCGCGCAAACGGTCGCGATGATCGAGGGCATCGTGAGTGTGCAGACCCGCGCCGTGACGGCGCGCATGCCGGGTAGCCGCATCGGCGCGCTAGTCCGCGGCCTCGAGATAACCTTGGAACTCGATCCACAGCAATTTGTCGGCACCGGTTGCTATCTATTCGCCGCCGTTTTGGAGCGTTTTCTGGCGCTCTACTGTGGTATCAATTCATTTACTCGCCTGGTGGTGCAATTGCGCGGCCGCGATGGGGTGTTTTACCGATGGCCAGCACGCGCGGGCGAACAAGCGAACCTATAGTCGAGGCGCTTGAGCACGCGCCTTGGCAGTTCGAATTTTTTCAAGCCGTCCGGCTACTCGCGTACCGGGCACGCGTACAAGAGGACGCTGGCAATACCCTGCCCGCGGCACCGGTGGGTCGTGCTTTTGTACCCAAGCGCGAATTCGTGCGATTTCGCTCGGTACTTTCGCGAAGCTTCCCTGCATCCGAAATCACCAGCCTCAAACTCGGCGATGGCGATCCACCATCGGCCGCTGAGCTTGAGGTTGCATTTATTGGTTTAACGGGTCCGCTCGGCGTCTTGCCCGAGCATTATTTCGATTTGCTCTATCAGCAAGTACGCGACAAAAATAATGCACTGCGTGATTTTTTCGAGATGTTTAATCATCGCACTGTCTCGTTGTTTTACCGCGCTTGGGAGAAGTATCGCCCGGTGCCGAACTATGAACGTGCGCATCGCGACGAAGGCGCGAGCGATCCGTTGGTGCACGTTCTCGAGAGCCTAATTGGGGCCGGCACGAATGGACTTGCCGAGCGCTTACCAGTTGCCGATGGCGACATCTTAAGTTACGCCGGCCATTTCGCCCACGCGCCGCGATCTGCCATCGTGCTGCAAACTGTTTTGGCCGATCACTTCGGGATACCAGTCCACATTGAGCAATTCATTGGTCGGTGGTTGCCGCTCGATGAGGCGGATCGTTCGCGACTACCGGGACCGGGCGCGCCGCGTGGCCAGTTCAATCAGCTGGGTATAGATGCCGTGATCGGCGTCACGGTATGGGATGAGCAAAGCAAGTTTCGGCTACGCCTTGGTCCGCTAACCCTGCAACAGTTTCAACGCTTTTTGCCGACCGATGCGGAGCCAAAAAATCGGCATAGGGCGCTGGTTGCATTTGTGCGGCGCTACGCCGGTATCGCGCTAGATTTCGATATCGACCTGGTGCTGCAAGCCGACGATGTGCCGTTGCTTCAGCTCGGCGGTACGGCCGAGCCGCTGGCGCGGTTGGGCTGGAATACTTGGCTTGGCGATGGGCGCCGCCAAGGCGATCGCGACGAGCCGCGATTTCAATCCGGCGCCGGGTGAATGCCGTGATTGCTGATGCGGCGGCGATCGAAACGCACGAATTGCGCCGTAATTGCTTTTCGTCGCATCCGTCGACGTTAGGCGTTATAGTTTGTAGGGAAACGACCACACACCAAGCATGGGTATCTGGTAAATAAAGGGGAGGGTATGGTATCAATCGATATCAGGCCGTTAATCGACAAGCTCGACAGCCATTGTCGAACAACGCTCACCGAAGCAATTAGCCTCGCGTTAACGAACACGCATTACAACGCCGAGGTTGAACATTGGCTACTGCGTTTGGCGGACGCGCCCGGCTCAGATTTTCTGGCGATATTGCGCCACTTCGACATCAATTCCGGAAATGTCGCCAAACAACTATTGGCGGCATTCGACAATTTCAAGCGCGGCAATTCGCGTACCCCAGCGATTGCGCCCGATCTCATTAGCCTAATTCAATCCGCCTGGCTTATCGGCTCGGTGGAATTCGGGGCGACCCAAGTCCGCTCTGGGCATCTCTTACTCGCCCTGCTCGCCGACGAATCGCTTGCCCGTCTTGCGCGCACGGCATCGTTAGAACTCTCGGCAATTGCCGCTGAAGATTTACGCCGCGATCTGGCCACCATCACAGCCGACACCGAAGAAGGCGCGACGCAGCTCGCGGCCGACGAGCAGAGCGCGACGCTTGCCGACGGTGCGGTGCCGCGCCCAGGTGGTAAAACGCCGGCGTTAGATCAATTCACTGTGGATCTCACCTTGGCCGCGCAACAAGGCAAAATTGATCCGGTACTCGGGCGCGATGCAGAAGTCCGCCAGATTGTGGATATCTTAATCCGTCGGCGCCAGAACAACCCCATCCTAACGGGCGAAGCCGGTGTCGGGAAAACGGCCGTCGTTGAAGGTTTCGCGCAGCGCATTGCCGACGGCGATGTACCGCCAGCGCTGCGCAACGTGTCTATCCGCACCCTAGATCTGGCCTTGGTGCAAGCCGGTGCCGGAGTTAAAGGCGAGTTCGAGAATCGGATTAAATCGGTGATCAATGAGGTGAAGTCTTCACCCAAACCGATCGTCCTATTCATCGATGAGGCGCATACGATGATTGGCGCGGGCGGCCAGGCGGGGCAAGGGGACGCGGCCAACCTCCTGAAGCCAGCCTTAGCAAGGGGCGAGCTGCGCACCATCGCGGCCACCACCTGGGCCGAATACAAACAATATTTCGAGAGCGACGCCGCGCTTGCGCGTCGCTTTCAAGTGGTGAAAGTGGAAGAGCCGGAAGAGCGCGCCGCGGTAGAAATGATGCGCGGGCTTGCCAGCACTTTAGAAGCGCACCATCGCGTGAGGATTTTAGATGAGGCGCTGGAGGAAGCGGTACGTCTCTCTTCGCGTTATCTCGCTGGCCGCCAACTCCCAGATAAGGCGATTAGTTTGTTAGACACCGCCTGCGCGAATGTCGCAGTCGGACACACGGGCACCCCCGCGGGGGTTGAAGATGCGCGCCGTCGAATTGAAGAACTGGACCGGGCGATCGAGAGTTTGAATCGTGAGCAGGCGGTGGGCGCAGATCACAGCGAGCGTTTGGCAGATCTGGCGCAAGATAAAACGGATGTAACGGCGGAGCTAGGCGCGCTCGAAGCGCGTTGGGAAAAAGAGCAGCAGCTGGTTAAAGCGATCCGCGAGCATCGTGCCACGCTCGAAGGTAATGACGCAGTTGACGCGCAAGAGGCAGCGGCGGATGACGAGACTGTGCCGCCAGCGGATCCCAGCGATACGACGGAGCTAACCGAGGACGAACGCGCTGAAATTGTCGCGGAACTGACTGCCTTGAATGACGAACTCACCGAGTTGCAAGGGGAGGTGCCATTGGTGCATGTTTGTGTGGACGGACAGGCCATCGCGAAAGTGGTTTCTGGTTGGACCGGGATCCCGGTGGGGCGCATGCTATCTGATGAAATAAACGCCGTGCTCCACCTTAAAGATCGCATGCTAGCCGACGTAGTCGGCCAAGATCATGCACTAGAAGCCATTGCGCAAAGTATTCGGACCTCGCGCGCACAGCTCGCCGATCCGCGCCAACCGATTGGCGTATTCATGCTCGCTGGCCCGAGCGGCGTCGGCAAGACCGAAACGGGTATTTCGCTGGCGAATTTGCTCTACGGCGGCGAACAGAACATGACCGTGATTAACATGTCTGAATTTAAGGAAGAACACAAAGTCTCGCTGCTGATGGGCGCCCCGCCAGGTTACGTGGGCTATGGCAAAGGTGGCGTGCTCACCGAAGCCGTACGGCGTAAACCTTATAGCGTGGTGTTGCTAGACGAAATTGAGAAAGCGCATCCCGGTGTGCAAGATATTTTCTTGCAGGTGTTCGATAAAGGTACGCTACGGGACGGCGAAGGTCGCGATGTTGACTTCAAAAACACCGTGATTTTAATGACTACAAATGCCGGCTCGGATGTTATCACGAGCCTATGTGCGGACGAAGATACGGCGCCTGAACCCGAGGGACTTGCGCGCGCCACCCACGAAAGCTTGCTCGAGAAATTTAGACCCGAATTCCTCGGGCGCATGAAAGTGATCCCATACTATCCGCTCGCCGAATCGATCATGAAGCGCATTGTCGATATAAAAATGGACAAGATCCGCGCTCGGGTAAGGGACAATTATCGTGCCGAGTTCAGCTACGAACCAGCGCTCGTCCAGCATATTGTGGATCGCTGCCATGAAGTTGCGACCGGCGCGCGTAACATCGATCATATTCTTGCACGTACCCTGTTGCCGCAGATGGCGCAGGAATTCCTAACCCGCGCCGCCGGTGGCGAGCCGGTTAGTAAGGTCAATGTTTCGGTGGATAGCGACGATGCATTTGTATTCCACATTAGCTGATTTTGCGGCTACGTTAACGGGTCGGTGTCCTAACAGCAGGGGCGAAGGATGGCGGTAGCCCTCGACCAAGAAAATCGTTTGCTTGGCATTAAAACGCCGCTCGGCGATAACGTCTTAGTGCTGCAGTCGTTCTCCGGTACTGATCGAATTTCCGAGCTGTATTCCTATGAGTGCGAAATGCTCTCTGGTGAGGGAAACATTTTGCCGGCGGACATTGTTGGCAAAAATGTAACCATCGAATTAACGGTTGACAAAGACAAGTCGCGATATTTTAACGGCTACATTAACGAATTTTCCGGCGGAGCCATGCTAAATCATGGTCAACGGCGCTACCGAGCGCAAGTCGTGCCGTGGTTCTGGTTTTTAATGCTCAGCTCCGATTGCCGGATCTTTCAGGAGAGCACCGTACCCGACATTATCAAGGCAGTGTTTGAAGATCTCGGTTACGGCGGCAGTGATTTCGAATTTGATATCCAAGGCCACCACCCGGAACGCGAATATTGCGTTCAGTATCGCGAAAGTGCTTTCAATTTTGTCTCGCGCTTAATGGAAGAAGAGGGCATGTTCTATTGGTTCCGCCATGAAGATGGCGAGCACGCTCTAGTTATTGCCGATCACAAAGGCGCTTATGTCGATTGCCCGGAAAGCAACATCGAATACTTTCCCGGGAGTTTGTCAGCGGACCATATTTCCGAATGGGAACATCGTTACGAATTTCGTAGCGGCAAGTATGCGCAAACCGACTATAACTTTAAGACGCCGAGTACGAGCTTGGCAACGGACACGAATACCTTAGTCGATTTGCCCGGTGTCGATAAATTCGAGCTCTACGATTATCCCGGCGAATACGGTGTGAAAGCAGACGGCGAAAGCCTTACGCGATTACGCATGGAGGAGGAGGAAGTACCTCACGATACAGTCCGTTGCGTAAGCAACTGTCGGACGTTACACGCGCTAGGGAAATTCACGGTTGCGCGGCACGAATCTCCCGCCGAGGAAGGCAAAGGATATGTCATCACTGAGGTTCACTACTCCGCGAGTGATGCAACCCACCTTGGGGCCGGTGCGGAGAACTTTTATCAGAACACATTCGATTGCATTCCAGACCAGGTGTCCTTTCGCCCGGCGCGCACCACGCCGAAACCGCTCATTCGCGGACCACAGACTGCCGTTGTTGTCGGGCCAGCGGGGGAAGAGATCTATCCGGACGAATACGGTCGTGTGAAGGTGCAGTTTCATTGGGACAGACTCGGCAAGCGCGACGAAAACAGTTCGTGCTGGACACGTGTCTCGCAAACCCACGCCGGTAAAAGTTTTGGCGCCATCCACATTCCGCGCATCGGCGAGGAAGTGATTGTGGAGTTTTTAGAAGGCGATCCCGATCAACCGATTATCACCGGCCGCATATATAACGCCGAAGCTATGCCCCCGTACGATTTACCCGCTAGCAAAGTAATCAGCGGCATGAAATCCAATAGCACTTTAGGCGGCGGGGGTTATAACGAATATGTGTTCGACGATACGAAAGGCAACGAGCTGATCCGCGAGCACGGCCAGTTCGATAAGGACTCGACCATTGAAAACGATCTACGTGAACACGTGCTACACGATCGTAGCCGCGATGTGGGCAACGACGAGACCGTGCAAGTTGGAAATGATCGCGCTAAGACCATTGGAAACAATGAAACCTCCGACATTGGTGTGAACCGCACGGAAACCGTGGGTAGCAATGAAGACATTACGATCGGCGCGAATCGTAGCGAGAAAGTCGTTGCCAATGAGAGTATTGATGTTGGTGCGAATCGTACGCGTACCGTTGGGGCGAATGAGACGGTTACTGTGGCGGCGACGCGTACGCACAGTGTTGGTATTAATGAAATGATCAACGTGGGGGTCGCGCAGGAGATCACCGTAGGCGGATTGCAGGCCGTGACGGTTGGTGCAACCCGCGCCCTATCGGTCGGCGCAAGCCAAACGACGAGTGTCGCGGCGAGCCATACAGAAACCGTTGGCGCCGCGCATAGCGAAAACATCGGCGCTGACCATTCGCAGACGGTGGCGAAAAACCAGACCGCAAATATTGGGGTGAATCGCACCACGAGTGTCGGCACCGACGATAGTCTCAAAGTCGGAAAAAATTTGGTCATCGACGCCGGGGATTCGATCACAATCAAAACGGGCAAGGCGACAATTGCGATGAAAAAGGACGGGACGATTTTGATCGAAGGTAAGGACATTACGATTAAAGGTTCGGGTGAGATCAACGCGAAGGCGAGTAAAAATGTCGTGATTAAGGGGCAGAAGATCCTTGAAAATTAACGGTGACATTTCTGGGGTTATTACAACGGATCGATCGGATGCTTAGGTGATTGAAGATGCTAGATAAAACACTTGGCAATGAAGCAGTGACATCTCATGCACAGCAACGTGAATTCACGGGAGTCGTTATTGGCGTACTCGTCGGTTACAACGCGGAGCAAACGCCGTTGGTTGCGTTTCCTGGTAACCCGGCTGAGAGCGCAGTGCCGGCGAGAAGCACCACGAGCTTGCCGGATGATGCTATCGGCAAAGAGATTGCGCTCTTATTTGAAGGCGGCGATCACACATTGCCGATTATTATTGGACCAATCCAACACCCGGGCACGACGCGCGATATCGAATCGGACGAAGGCCTGGCGAGTGCGGAAATTGATGGCGAGCGGATTGTGTTAGCGGCGAAGCAGGAAATTGTCTTGAAGTGCGGCAAAGCGAGCCTGACGTTGACGAAAGCTGGGAAGGTGTTAATTCGTGGTGCTTACGTGTTGAATCGATCGTCCGGGGTGAATCGGATTAAGGGTGGCTCGGTTCAGATTAATTAGGCGGTTGGTGTAGTGCTGTCCGGTGGTGTGCCGCGTGCGAGCCTACTTGCAGTAAGACTGAACATTTTCGCAAAAGCACGCCTGCTGTTCGTCGCTCTTTCGATAACCTTGTTGAAACTCTCACGGGCGGCGACATTCCGCCCTCGGATCCTGCAGCCATTGAGCCCTGTACGCCACTTCGGTTGGTCCGTTCGTTAGTGGCGCACGAGTAGCTACGCTGTTGCTTATTATCAACATGCCTGAACATTTTGTTGTGTAATTGGGGTCGAATTAGTTCGGTCGTTAGGCGAGCGGAAGTGCGCTAAATCGTTCGTTGGCTGAATCCGCGCAACCCTTCGAACCTCATACGCCAACTTCAATATATTCGAGCTGATGCGACATCGTACAGACAGCAGACGTTGCGCGGATCTGTGCTAATATCGCAAATAGGCCATCCAAACGTCCGCAACGGTGAACTAAATGGCTGTGTGATAAGGTCGACCGCCGCACGTTTTGGCGAAGTGTGAAGTTTGATAATTGACGAGAGGAGATCGCTGTAATGGCAAGAATGTCCGCTTTTGGGGTACCTTTAGTTTTCGGCTTCATTCTTGTTGTTATTAGTCCACAGTCACATGCCGACTGGGATATTAGCATTACGCCTCGGGCAGCGATTCGCACATTGCATGTACCTCGTGTGGCCTCCTCCCCGTTGTTTCAGCAGTCAAGCGAGCAGCCAACCATTTATACGGGCGGCGCCACCCTAACGCTGTCGAGTTCCGACTGGGAGGGCTCTCAACTCCTTCTAACTGGGTTATATGGGGAAGGCGAGCACGACTGGGATGG
Organism: Phascolosoma agassizii; assembly: GCA_035593235.1. Taxonomy (NCBI): domain Eukaryota; kingdom Metazoa; phylum Annelida; class Sipuncula; order Phascolosomatiformes; family Phascolosomatidae; genus Phascolosoma; species Phascolosoma agassizii. The sequence continues at coordinate 8,599 of JAVJHY010536662.1, read as the reverse complement.
CATTATTAATGGTGGTGGAATAGCTATCCCTACGGGGGGCAAAGTTGACGATGAATTGGTTGACCTTGAAGCCTTGATCCGAAGGCCCTTGGACGTTGCCGGCGCGTCTTGGTCTTTCGGATTCCAATATCTCGAGCTGGTCGCCGATCAAGCTATCGATCCAGGGCAACTATCACCTTTCCCCGGAGGGCGTCGATCTCTCGAAACTACAAGCAGGTCCTACGTTCTGAAAGCCGGAATCGGTAGCGCAATTGATATCTCTGACAGCGGTGCCCACCGATTATTCGCAAACTTTCTTGTAGGCCTTGGATATACTGATTTTGAAGTTGGTGGGAGCGATGACTCAGGTGGACTGATTGCGACCGATGTTAACGTCGGATACCAATATTTAATTAATTCGCAATTTGCACTCGCACTTAGATATAGAGGGCAATTCGGCCGTAGCTTTAGTCTGAAACTTATTGAAAACGGGTTTACCGTGCTACACGGGCCGGAATTGTCGTTTACCTGGAGTTTCTAAAAAGCGTCGTCACTCGGCTAATCCAATCGTTTAGTTGCGTCCGACTGCAAAACCCTTGAGTCGAACCGGCGCAACGATGGCAATTTTCCAAATGGGCAATTTCCCAAATGGACAGTCATCCAGGTGATCCGCGACCACCGCTGGGCGCGGCGCTTTAAATACGGCGGCTGCGGCCGAGCCCTTAACGCTCGGTCATATAGCGCTGGTCCGTTGCTAATCCATTCTTAACGATAGGCCACTCTAAGTAACCCGCACATCGAATACAAGCGCACCAATCTACACCTCGTCCGCTGTGAAGAGCTACGAGTTGCCGGACTAATCGCTAATTGACTTCGTTCCCGCGGAGCTATTGGCATAGCGAACAACATGTATTATTCCCCCAAAATCGAGAATCGATTGATTCCGACAGATATGCGTGTCGCAGATGCACACAACAGAATCGCTCGTTTTTTACCCGACGGCGCGAACCAGATCTGGGCGACTGACAGCCCCTATTGTGCGCCCAGCACGGCTGGGTCGGTCGGGTGATTGGCGTTGGATTGATTTCATCGCGAATTTTTTGCCAGCCCCTGGACCGACGGATGGAACACGTGCTCGTCACACAAACCATTGATAATGGCCATAAATTGTAGCGATCCTTACAATTAAACGAATGCTGAAGCAACCGTTAAACCGAGCGGCCGGGTAGTCCGACCGAGACATCCGTGTGCACTGGATTTCGGGCACGCTAGCTTTTCTAATATAGCGACATTTCGATTAGAATTGTATGCTGAGCGTTGTGCGCCACTATCGTCGTAAGGGCGTCCGGGTTGGAACACATCCGCCGCAGGCTACGAGTTGTCGCTGACAAAAATGAACGTCCCAATAGAATCTGCATCGCTCCCCGTTGGCCATAAGCTTCTCGACGGTCAATTCGAAATACTAGATCTTCTCGGTCAGGGAGGCTTCGCCTACACCTACTTGGCCTACGAGCATAAGCTCAAACGTAATGTCGCAATCAAGGAGTACATGCCAGACATGTGGTCGCGGCGTACGACCGAGTTTGCGATATCGGCGAAATCAGATAAAACCTCGGTGAGCTTCAATTGGGGACTTGAGCGTTTCCTACAAGAGGCACAGATTCTCGCGACTTGCCCCCATCAAGGCGTGGTCAACGTAATTACTTTCTTCGAGGCCAATGGAACGGCGTATTTGGTAATGCAGTACGAGGAAGGGGGGGATTTGGGCCACATCCTTCGATCGCGCGAGGCGGCGTTTACGTTCGAAGAGCTCCGAAAACTATTTTCCCCGGTTTTGGAAGGCCTGGGTCAACTACATGCGGCCGGCACGATACATAGGGACATTAAACCGAGCAACATTATAGTGCGCCTGGATGGCAGCGGAGTCTTAATTGATTTCGGGTCGGCTCGCGGCTTGATCGGGGACTCGACAGAAACGAGCGGCAGCAGTCCCGAATTAACCAGCCTAGTCACGGCCGGCTACTCGCCGATTGAACAATTCGGTACCGTAAGAAGCGAACAAGGGCCCTGGACAGACATCTACGCGCTGGGTGCAACGTTGTATCACGTAGTAACGGGAGAACGGCCTAAGATCGCGACGGACCGGATCCTTGCCGAGCACGATCCGGTCGAACCGGCCCGGGCACTTTCTAAACCAGGGTTCGGCTCGGAGTTTCTCGAGGCAATTGACTGGGCGTTACAGACGCGCCCGAACGACCGACCGCAATCAATTCAGGATTGGGGTGCACGGCTATTTCCAGGTTCGCAGATAAATGATCAAATTGGTCAAGGCAGACCAACCACCGGGACCCGAATCCCGGGGGAAGTCGCGCCGCTGCGGCGCCAGTCGGACGTCGATCCCGGCGAAACGGTTCTCAAGAAACCAGCAGAATCTGGGGGGCGTGAGGAACAAAAAATATCGGAGACCTCCGGTGATCGTAGTGAGATCCGGAGTCGGTTTCGTTTTGACAAATCAAAAAAAAGGGCGGCAATCGTTTTGTTAATTGCGGCCGTTGCGTTGGTAATTGGACGTGGCATTTTCTTGTTGGCATTCCCACCGCTTGATCCGTCGGACGCGTTAGCTGCGGGAAAGTGGCGTGATGCGTTGCGATACTACGGCGATCTTGGGCGCCAGGAGAGTGATCCGGTTGCCGAAGAAGAAGGACGACAAACCGTTGTCGATTGGCTGCAGCAACGTATCACAACAGATCTTGATGCGAATCGCTTGGAACAAGCAGTGTCGTTGTATGCCGAGGCGACCCGCGAACTACCGAATGAGACGAGCCTATATTCGTTAGCGGATGCAATCGAAGGGGCTAACACCACGATTCACGCGCGGGAACAGCGCTTGGACGAGGCGGCCACCCAACTTCGGGAAAAGCGCTGGCGCGAAGCGTTCGATTCTTATCGTTCGATTCCGGAGAGTAGTCCGTTAGCGGCGACAGCAAAAAAAGGCGAACGAGAAATCGTAACATTGCTCGTTCAAGAAATTGGCCAATTTCTGGATGCTAATGACCTCGATGCCGCTACCGCGCTTCACAGCGGCGCGCGCGCCATGTTTCCGCGCGACGCTAAGTTTATAAAGCTAGGTAAGCGGGTAGACGACGTGCGAGTGGGGATTGAGTTGGATCAACAACGGGTCGCGGACGCCGAGCAACAACTGCAAGCAGGGATGTGGCACGAGGCACTCGAAAGTTATCGCGCGGTTTCGAACGACAGTCCATTCGCGACCAGCGCCCGCAGCGGTGAACAGGTGCTGGCGCAATGGTTAATTGAACAAGTAGAAGGGCATCTGGAGAAAGCCGCGATCGATAAAGCCTCTACGTTAAACGCTGAAGCGATCGCAGCGTTTCCAGGCGAATCACGTTTGTTGGCATTAGAGAAATTGCTAAATGAGAGGCGTACGACGCTTGAATCGGAGAATCAACAGATAGCGACCGCCCGGAAATTTTTGTCGAACGGACGGTGGCGAGACGCCCTCAAACGCTATCGAGAATTACCCCGCGATGACTTAGTAGGCCAAGCGGCGCAAGACGGCGAGCAGGACGTGATTAGCTGGGTCATTGGCAGAATCGACCAGCATTTAGACGATAAAGACGCTCAAGCCGCAGAAGATTTATACAAGGCGGCAATCGATCAATTTCCAACGGAGGCGCGCTTCGAAAGTTTTGGTCCCGCTGTTACGGAGTTGCAGAGCGCGTTCGTCAAAGAGCAGCAACAGTTTAAAGCGGCCGATCGCCTATTGAGCAATGAACGATGGCGAGATGCCCTAAATACCTACCGGTCCTTACGGAACTCGATCTCTCAAGGCGAGGCAGCGATTCGCGGAGAACAAGCCGTGCGTAACTGGCTGGTAAAAAAAATCGAAGGCTATGCGGAAAATGAGAAGCTAGACGCTGCGGCAACGTTGAGCGCGGATGCGATCGCCGAATTCCCGGACGATACTCAATTGCGTTCGCTTAAAGAAGCGATTGATAAATCGCAAGAAATTGTTGCCGCCGATGGGCGTCTGTTGGCAGGCGCCGTGGAGGATATTAAGAATGGCCGGTGGCGCGCGGCATTGGACAGCTATCGATCCATACCCGAAGAAAGCGGCATCGCCTCGCAGGCTCGTGTCGGCGAAGAGTCGATACTCCAGTGGATAATTGAACGCATCACCGCGCGCCTTCAGGCTGGCGAGTTGGATAGCGCAACTTCATTGTTGACGGATGGGGTAGCCGCGTTTCCGCGCGAGCGGCCACGATTAGATCCGATGCGAAACTCGATTGAAGAAGCCAAACGTGAGGCCGAACGGAGTAATACGCCCGGCGCACGTGCCGAGCGACATCTTGAGAACAATCGATGGCGTGAAGCACTAGCTGAATATCGCTCGATTTCGCCACGCGACGGGAATAGCGCAGATATCAAAAAAGGCGAGCAACGAGTGGGCGCCTGGCTGGCAACGTCTATCCGAGCAGATTTGTCGACGTTGCGTAGCCAACAAAAATCGGGACAAAAGAAGGAGGCTGGGAGATTATTTAAGGGTATCGTCGACCGCCATACTGAGGCCGTTCAAGCGTTGCCGGCCAATCGCGAGCTCGCAATCGATATCACATTCCAAATGGCAGGTGTGGCCTACGATTTTCGGTGGTTTACATCGCCGGCCGGTCGCAACGCAAACGAATTGCTAAATCAAGTATTGCTATTCGAACCGGGTAACAAGCGGGCTTTAGAACATAAGGCCAAGATTGCTGCTTGGTACGTCCAGCGTACGAGAGAACAAATGAAAAAAGGGGCACTCGGATCAGCGGATCGGTTTCTTAGGTCTGCTAGGTCGGTTGTTTCGGACAGCGTCGATATTTCCAAGGTCGCGGCGGAACTAAAAAACGCTCACCAATTGGCGAACGCGCCAAAACCCCCGAAGGTCGATCAAACGATAACAAAACCTGTCGAGAAACCGGTCGTCGATTCAACACCGATTCAAATTGAGGAACCTAAATCGCCCGCACCGAAAGCTGCTCCCACGGAACAACTGACGTTGCCCGTATCCGTGGAGCACGCGGACGAGCCGCCGCCACGGCCGCAAGTAGTGCAACCTGCTCCGACTCCAAGTCAGGTCGTTGAACCTGCGCCGAAGGTGCCTGAAAAGAAACGGGCGACTCGATTACCGCCGCCTTAAGGTTTGAGATCAAGCTGATAGGCGCAGCGTCGATAAGAAGATGTTCTGAGTGACTGCGCTAAACAGCGTCATCGGGTGTTCTAGCCTGTGATCGAATGTCAGCATCGACTTTAGACCGATGAGGCGTGTTGAATATTTTATCGGTGAGTCCAAATTGGCTCGCGGCAATTAAACTGTTTGTCCCAGAGCGTGGATGGGTGTACCTAGTGGAGGTTTTGTATCTGAGCGATCGGAGTGACCGAACAACATTGATCCGATGGGCACCAAGGTTTCTCGCTAAAGAAACGGTTAGGTTAGCCTCAAAAAACGTATTGAGTTATTTTAATTTCGAAGATCGACTCGCCCTACCCGAAAGCAACGACCGATGGTCACGGACCAGTCTGTGACGGAAATCCGATCGATTAGCGGACGCGACTCGCCGGCTTTTGCGGCACTTCTTCAACATTCGGCGAAAACATTCGCGATGCCATACGGGCAGAATCTCAGCGATAATTTTCTCCGCCGCCGATTGCAGTCAAGCGAAACGTTCGATACTGATTATTCGTTAATGCTACATAACCGTGAGGGCCTTCCCGAGGCCGCGCTTGTCGCAAACTTGAAACAGTATCCGGGCGACACCCGGACCAACACATTGTGGCTGAATCACCTCACGTTCCGGCAAGGCACGACAGGTTTGCAGAGCGCGATCGCGTTAGTACAAGCGCTGCGCCAGCAAGCGGCGACCCAGCACCTCGATTGGATTAAGACATCGTTGCAATGGGGTGGCGTGTGGCCAGGTATTTTAGTTACCGACCGCCAATCGCTTCAGGTTGTCGCGGAAACCGGTGGCGCACTGACGTCTGGAGAGGTCTTTTTATCGGCCCCGATTACCGGTGTCATTGCTAATTCACGGTTTGCAAAGGACGATGCCTACCGTGTTCGTGCGTATCGAGCGTCGGATTCGACCGCATTATTGGCGCTAAGCGGGACCTTTGGCGTTGGATGGTTGCACGAAACAATGAGCAAAGTTGATGATCGTTTCGAACCATTCAACGGCTATGGGTTATCAACCACCTACGAGCCGAAGGATCTGTTCGTTGTGACGCACAAGGGTCGTTTGATCGGCTTTTGTGTGGTGCAAACGGGTACCTGCGATACCTCCTGTTTTTTCGGTCCGAGTGGACTCGAACTAGAATATCGTCGGGCTGGTATCGGAACACTGTTGCTCAATTCGGTCATGAAGGACATGCACCGGCGCGATAACGAAACTGTCGGTCTTTGGACCAGCCGATCGTTGTTCGACGGCTTTTATAGGAGATTCGGATTCTCGCTCAGCGCAGAAACCTATCATGCGAATTGGGTCGTTTAGCTTCCGACACGCGGATGAGCCAGCGTGGTCTGGCTCGAGCTCAATTGCTCACTGGTAGCGATCCACATCGGTCTCAGTGAGGGAGATGCGATTCCGGGTTGTGAAGCGCGTGCAAAACGCTATCGAATCGTCACGCATTGCATCGGTCTGCGCTCCAATTTTAATAGATCGTGATTTTGAGGAAAGTTAATGTGCTGGCGCTTGTCGTTGGCTCGTGCCATGTGGCACACTTTTTCTCGGCGCGGCATGATAATCCGCCCTGCCGAGGAGTGCTCGATGTACCCGCCGCTGCAATATAGATATAACCTGCCGAGCATTGCCGTCGTTGACAGCCTCATCAATCGAAAAATGCGCCAGGATCGAGCCTGCATGGGAGTTTAGCCTTGACGGATATAGCGGCATGATAATCGCAGATATCGTATCTCAGCATGCCGAGGAATCGGCCTTCTTATGGTTGCTGCGTGCGAACGCGATTGACGCGCCACATTACGATCTAAATGACCTGGCGAATCTTGAAGAACGCATTGACGCACATATCGATGGATTGCGAGTAGCGGGTGAGGAAGCTTGGCCATTTTGCGTGGAAGGCCTCAAGCATGAAGAAGTTGGTGAGGTGTTCGCCGCAGGCTTGATTGCGTTGGATGCGGATCGTGACGATTGGTTGGCGCCCGTTATCGAGACCGTCGCTGTCGTGCCGGAGACGATCAGCGGGCTGATCTCAGCACTTGGGTGGGTAGGACGCGAGAACCTTCAAGGACGGGTACTCGCGTGGCTGCAGAGCGACGATCCGTTACTGCGGCAAATTGGACTTGGCGCATGCACCGCCCACGGCGTCGACTGTGGTAGTTATTTGACTGCGGCGCTCGATGATTCTGATGCTGGCGTTCGTGCTCGTGCGCTGCGCCACGCCGGTGAAGTGCGTCGTGACGATGTTTGCCGGCAGGTTGTCGCGCGCCTTGACGACGACGAATTCGAGTGCCGATTCTGGGCTGCACGATCGGCGATCCTGCTGGGCGATTACGCCGGGATCCCAGTATTACAAGACATCGCCATTTTATCCATGCCACACAGCAACACCGCTCAACAACTGGTGCTCCACGCGTTGGACACTCGCGACGCTATTGCCTGGGTGCGCGAGCTACATCAGCAACCGGAGCTCACTCGGGTGGTGGTGCAGGCGACCGGAATAATTGGGGATCCGAATTCGGTACCGTGGTTGATCGAGCAAACAAAAGAACCAGAATTGGCGCGCGCGGCTGGAGAGGCGATCGCGATGATCACGGGCGTGGATCTCGCATACCAGGATCTCGAAACCGATTGGCCAACGGGTTTTGAGGCGGGACCCACTGAACAAGCGGCAGACAACGACGTCGCGATGGACGCGGACGAAGATCTTGCCTGGCCATCATCTGAGTTACTGACTAAATGGTGGGCGACAAAAAATGCAGAATTTGTCGCTGGCACCCGTTACCTGTGTGGCAGAGTGTTAGACCGTTCCGCGTGTCTCGAGGTGCTAAAGTCTGGTCTCCAACGACAACGCCGAGCGGCAGCTTTGGCTATGGCGTTGCTCTCAGACGATGTACTATTCAATACCGAGGCGACGGCGAGGCGTCAAATGAAGCTACTTGGGTTGCGCTAGAATAATGGAAGCACGAACTTGGATCCCGTCATTGTTCGCCATTTTGGCGTTAGTATTTGGCGGTATTACCCTTCGAGGTTATCTAGGAATTAACCGCGCATCGTCCGTATCGCAAGTAGCCTACTCGCGAATCGCGCTGATCTTCGCCGTCGTGAGTACCTTTCTCTTTTTTCATCTATGAAGCACCTGGCAATTTGCCACTATCCGATGGGCGACATTCACCTACGGTATTGGCGTTCAAAAACGACAAAACTCTAAACCTTGGCCAGCGGAACCTCATTATCGGCAGTTGAACTAGCGATCGCTCGATTAGACGAGCGGATCCGCCACGAGACCGTAAAACTCGTCGCACGAGGAACCATACCCGAAGTAGATGCACCAGAATACGAACGCTACTTTCGCAGTCTTGCGGAGTGGGATACTCGGCTTAACCTAA
>JAVJHY010534548.1:7812-18557 GCA_035593235.1 Phascolosoma agassizii | reverse complement strand
GGTAAGGCCAGGCGACATCTTCAGAGTCTTTGAAGATGGCGGCCGAAATATCATCAATCTGTTTCCAGAAACGGGCATACCGAATGCGATCGGACAGATTCAACGCCTTGAAGAACCTGGCCGCCCCGACATTCGTCAGTCGAATCGCGGACCGGGAACGGGCGCACGTATTTCAGTGCCGCTGATTAACATTACGAAGACTCGCCTCAATGATCCATTCACCTGGTTCCTCGGCACCAATGACCAACCGGGCGACTATCGCTCATCGGGCTGCGCTTCCTGCCATGTGATTTATGCGAACGACCGTGACCCGCGACATGCCGGTCCGTATGCAACGCATGGTCATAGCGGCACATCCGTCAGCGAAGACCCAACGATACCGGCCGGCGATCAGGGCCATCCGCTCAAACATGAATTTACACGCGCAATTCCAACCAGCCAGTGCATGGTCTGCCACATGCACCAGCCGAACATGTTTGTGAATTCTTATCTCGGTTACACGATGTGGGACTACGAATCTGACGCGCCATTCATGTGGCCGGAAGAACAGCAAGAACTCACGATTGAAGAGCAACGCAAAGTTCTCGATAGAAACCCAGAAGGCGCCGTTGTTAGAGGGAAATGGGCTGACGTCGAATTCCTGAAAAAAGTGTCGGACATGAACCCGGATCTGAACGACACACAATTCGCCGACTATCACGGTCATGGCTGGAACTTTCGGGCGGTGCAAAAGCGCGACCTGCGCGGCAATCTTCTCGACGCCGCTGGCGAGATCGTCGCAAACGACGACCCGAAGAAATTCGATAAAGCGGTGCATCTTTCGTCGATTCATGTCGATAAGGGCTTGCACTGCGTTGACTGCCATTTCACTCAGGACAATCATGGCAACGGACATCTGTACGGCGAGGTCGCGAGCGCAATAGAAATTGAGTGCAAGGACTGCCATGGCACCGCACAGGACTATCCGAATCTGCGCACCTCCGGTCCCGCGGCGCCGCCCGGCGGCACTGATATGCGGCTCTACCGCAATAGCGACGGCAAGCGCCGTTTCGAATGGCGCGATGGCAAACTGATCCAGCGCTACGCGTCTTTCCGCGGTGGCTGCGAACCAGCCGAGATCGCACGGGTGTTCGCCTTCCTCGCCTCCGACGAGGCACCTTACGTTCACGGCGCAATCTGGACCGTGGATGGTGGCACGACCGCCGGCTGAGCCCAGGGCATCCATTGTCCTGTGCCGTAGCTCCAGACGCGAATCTCCGGCCCCAGTTCCACGGCGACTGCGCCGTCGCGCCCGGTCCAGGCAAGCGGCACTCGCTGTTCGGCCAGGAGTTCAGTGACCTCGGTGTGGGGCACCCCAAACGGCGAACGAAGGGGCGCCGAAACCACAGCCACTTGAGGTTGGATCTTCTGAAGCCAGCGGCGGCCCGTCGAGGTACGGCTTCCGTGGTGACCGACCAGGAGCACATCGGCGTCCAGTCGTGGGACCTCGGCCACGACCGACAACTCCTGAGCTCGGGGCAAGTCTCCGGGGAAGAGGACGCGGCGACCGGCGATCTCGGCACGCACCACGAGAGAACCCGCATTGCGGGTCAGCGGTGGATGGACAGTCGGTGGCCACCAAACTTGCAATCCGATCTCGCCGATCGACTCGGTGCCATCGCTTGCCGCTCGGGTCTCGATGGGAATGCCCCTTCGCTTTGCCTCCGTGATCAACTCCTCGAAGGCCGGATCCTCTCCGCTCCCATAGGGCAGCCACACTCTGTCCACGGGAACTTGGTTCAGCACCGCGGGGATGCCCCCGCGATGATCACTATCGGCGTGGGTCACAATGACGAGATCCAGCCGTGTCACCCCCAGGGCCGAGAGCGCCGGAACTACGATCTGCCGACCGCGATCGAAGCGACCCGTCACCGCAGCGCCAGCGTCAATCAGGATCGCGGTGTCCCTGCTCTGCAGAACGAAGGCGTCCCCCTGCCCGACATCGAGGGCCACCAACCGCGGCCCCGCGGGTCCAGGTCTGCCCGAGGGAGCCACGTGCAGCAACGCCGACACGGCGAGCAGGACCCCGAGCCTCGATCGGGTTCGAGCTTGCCGCAGCCCCATGACTGCAAGTGCCGCCCCTACCACTAGGGCCCAGGCGGGTGGCGTGCTCGTTGGAATGACGGGAAGCCACTTCGCGGCCATCGACACGGCGTCGAGAGAAAGACTCGCGAGAGCGGAGGCGACCGCCAACAGCGGCTCCGAGGCCGGGATCGGCGCGATCGCAGTCACACCCAGCGCGACCGGTAAGAGCACGAATCCAACCCATGGCACGGCGAGCGCATTACTCAACAATCCGAGCGGCAGCGTCTGACCAAAATGGAGGGCCACCAAGGGCGCGGTCCCCAGCAACGCAGTCGCGGTCAAACGAATCCCGGCTTCCCCAGGGCGGAGTGACGAAGGAGCTGCAGGGGCCAACATCAATGCGGCCGTCGCCGCGAAGGAGAGCTGAGCCCCGGCGGAAAACAGGGCCGTGGGATCTCGCCACAACACACAGACGGCGGCCAGCAAGAGTGCATCCAGCGGTCGAACGACTCGACGAAACCAAGCCGCAGCGATCGCCGCCGATACCAGGAACCAAGCCCGTTGAACGGGAACGCCGCCACCGGCCCAGGCCGCATAACCTGTCGCGCAAAGCCACGAAATCGCGCAAGCCCAGGGCCTGACATCGCCCCAGCCAAGCCCTCGCAGCGCCCATCCTGCCACCCAACGGCCCACTCCGAAAGCCAGGCCGGCCACCCACGCGAGATGCAAGCCGGACACGGCCAACAGATGGGAGAGGCCAAGAATCGCCACCTCATTCTGGACTCGCCGAGGAATCCCAACCCGTTCCCCCATGGCCAGCGCCACCAACAGCGCACCTCCGGGCCCTTGGCGTTCGGCACGTTCGAGGGATGCGTTCCGCCAGGCTTCGAAACGCCCCGGGACGCAGGCGGACGACAGCGGCGCCATCAACCGGGGATGCAGCAAACGCCCCCGCGTGGCCACGCCGCGCCGGGAGCTTGCCCGGGAAGGATCTCTGCTTCCAGGATTGCGCACGCGTGTGATGGGAGTGGCGCGCACCCACGCACGGATCCGACAACCCACCGGCGGATTCGTGGGATCGAAGCCTCCGGCCTCGGGCGAGTCTGGCAAGCGATCAACCCACAGGCTCAGACTGCGTGGAAAAGGGCCGCCCCGCACCGGTACGACACGTTCCAGTGAAATCTGGTGCGCAGCGGAATATCGGCGGACCGTACGGACCTCACCCTCCACGAGGGCCACCGAGGCCTCGGCGAGCTGGCCCACCGTCGCGACGTAATGGCTCGACCCCAGCGTCAAGGCACCCGCAACTGCGGCGAGTGCGACGAGGGCGAAGCGTGAGCTGACGCCAGCGAAGCGGGGTTCGATCAGACGTCCCCCCAGCCAAGACGCCAGCGCGCCGTGCACTCCGACGCTCCAGACTACGCCCAGGCTTCCGCCGGCGTCCGCGAACGTCAGTCCCCACGCAAAGCCGACCACCCAACAGGCAACATAGGAACGCAGAGAGGAACTCCGCGGGACCGGGGCTGGCAGTGTAGCGCTCTCGAATTGCCCGGCGATCGCCTCTGCGATCCAGCCGCGAACCGACCCGGCGCTAGCTTCCGCCTGCGCCCAAGCCCTGGGATTGCAGGAAGCGTTCGGCCTTTCCCGCAACGGACAAAAAGTGCCCGAAGCCATAGTTGAAGAACCCGTGGCCCGCGCCTTCGTAGACCGAGAGCTCACAGGTGTTTGCCAATGCCTTCATCCGCACACAGAAATTCTGACTGTGTTCGAGGGGCACCATCCCGTCCTCGGAGCCATGGAAAACGAGGGTGGGCGGCGCGCCGGCACGAACATGGTGCAACGGGGAGACAGACTTGCCCGCACCCTCGAACAACGGAGCAATCGCATCCCAGCGAGCAGGCATGGGTTCCATCGACGTATCGATGGCCGGATTGAACAAGACCATCGCGGCCACGGGGAACTCCGGTTCGATCAAGGTCACTGCGGCGGCCAGGTGACCCCCTGCCGAACCTCCGGAAAGTACGATGCGAGACGGGTCGATGCCCAGCGCGTCCGCGTTCTCGACCACCCAACCCAGAGCATGTCGAGCGTCGTCCAGCGCAACCTTCACGGCCGTCCCGTGGCTTCCAAAGGTTCGGTAGCTCGCCGACAGTGTGACCCAGCCCTGCTCAGAAAAGTGGGCCGCATAGGGGTACAGCATGGCCCGATGGCCTGTGCTCCAACCTCCCCCATGGAAGAAGAGGATCGCGGGGCGGAGTTCCGAGCCGACCGGGGGCCCGAACACCGAGATCTCCAGATCCTCTCCCTCGACCACGCGCAGCAGTCGTTCCTCCGCGGGCGGAAAGCGACTCGAGTAAGCGAGCGTCGCCAGTTTCCCGAACCAGCTCAGCGGAGAGCCAGCCCACCACGCCAGTCCAAGAACTGCCAGCCCTACCCCTCCGAAGATCCGCGCCCGCCGTGTCATCCAGCCATGCTAGGCCCTCAGCAGGCGGACGAACAAGTCGCGTACCGCCCCGTTGGCAGGGATGCATGGGCCTATCCGTGAGCCGGCGGGGCTAGTGAACCGTAGAAGTTCCCGCCGTCGTCTGAGTGCGCATCCGTATCAGATAGGCGGACAACACCTCCAAGGCCTCATCGAGCTTTCGCAACTCGTCGCCGAAATCGCTCACCAGTTGCTGCATCTCGGTAAGGTCGCGGGCCGTCTTGCCCTTCCCATCGAAGCCATCGCGGTGAACCGCGTAGGCTGTGGCCACACCGGTCAACAAGCCTTCGTAGGCAGACTCCACGAGGCCTGCGACGTGAGGTGCGAGCCGCCCGGAGACCGCTGTTGCGAGGGCCACCGGCACGCCTCGGTCTTCCAGATCCCTTTGAATACTGTGTTCGGTTCTCCGGTCCATAGAACCTTAGAGAGCAAGCCGCGTGCCCAGACTCTTCAACGGGTCCCACAAGCAGGGTTCCGGCAAGTCGCCTTCTAAACCCGCGATCTTTGCTTTGCCTGCGGGTCCCCGACACGTCTCGGCCCCGAGGGAGAGGTGCCTCGAAGTCCACTTAGGGGAAATCCAGTTCCCCCCGGTGCCTACTATTGAGTGTTCTCCGGGTCTCTCTCGCCAGCGGGCCTGGGTTCCCGATTCGCCGTGGCTCCAGGCTCTCGCGGCTCGGCAGCGGTCGGCTCCCCTGCGGGCTCGGTGCCCGGCCCCACTGAGTCCGCCCCAGAAACCGTCCAGCGATCCTCCGGAGCCCCCTGGACTCGCGGTTTCTCGGACGGCTCCACGCGGGGTTCCGCAAGCACAACGGCCGGCCCTTCGGATCTGGCTTCCGTTTCGTCAGAGGGGATCGCAGCCCCAGTATCCGTGGAACCCTTCGGCGCACCCTCCGCGGGGCCTTCGGACGCGGACGCCTCCTCGTTGTACCCGACTCCCTCCGCATCATCCTCGGTCTGCTCCAGCGCCTGAAAGAAACCGTGGATACGCCGGCCATCCTTGAGAGACACGCCGGACACGGCGGCCAGCTCCTCGGCCGTGGCGTCTCGAACCTTCCGCAGCGACCCCAGCTGCCGGAGCAAAGAGCGGCGCTTGCCCGGGCCAATCCCCGGGATCTCTTCCAGGATCGAGGTCATGCCCACCTTGCTCCGGAGATCCCTTTGGAACTCGATGGCAAACCGATGCGCTTCATCGCGCACTCGCTGGAGAAGGAGCAGACCACGCGAACTGGGCGAGAGCATCACCGGGTTCACGCGGTTCGGTAGGAAAATTCGCTCGGCTTTGAGACCGCCTCCTCGCTTGACTCGTTCGGAAGGGCTCTCGTCGTCCCGCTCTTTCGCCAGCCCGCAATGCGCCAGCTCGATGTCCTGATCCTTGGCGAGGGCCGTCACCACCGCGAGCTGGCCACGGCCCCCGTCTACCATCAACAGATCCGGGAGAGGCTCGCTGTCGAGCTTCGCGAAGCGCCGCACCATGACCTCGCGCATGCACGCGAGGTCATCGCCCGCGGGCGCCTCTTGAATCCGATATCGCCGATAGGCCGACTTATCGGGACGCCCGCCGTCGAATACGACGCGGCTTGCCACAGCCAGCGTCCCTTGCAGATGAGACACGTCGTAGCACTCGATTCGCTGGGGGAGATCCCCGAGGTGGAGCTTCTCCCGGAGCTCTTCCAGAGCGGAGTCGAGGCTCTCGCGATGTTGGATGCGCTGAGTCAACGCGATCTCAGCGTTCTTGGTCGCCATCGCGACCAACTCACGCCCCGCGCCGCGCTGGGGAACACGCACGTCGACCTTGCGGCCGCTGCGTTCACCCAGGAGCGCCTCAAGCGCCTCCTCGTCTCCGCCTGCCGCGACGGTCAGTACTTCCGCCGGCACCTGACGCTCGTGATCCAGGCCGTAGTACTGGCCCAGGAACGAACTCATGACATCCCCGTCGTCGATGCGCACATCCGAGAAGGGATACTCGGCGGAACCAATCACCCTGCCCTCCCGAACGTGCAGCACCTGAACCAGGGCCTCTCCACCTTTTCGGGCCAGACCAAACACGTCCCGATCCACCTGTCGGTCGCTCACGATCTGCTGACGCTCGACCGTGGCCTCGACGGCTTCGATCCGGTCGCGCAAGCGCGCGGCCTGTTCGAAGCGCTCGTCGGTGGCTGCGGCCATCATCCGTTTGCGCAACGCGTCGACGAGTTCACCACTGCGGCCCCGCAGGAAGAGGGCCGTCCCCTGGACGAGTTCGGCATAGGCCTCCGGCTCAACGCGGTCGCAACACGGCCCTGGACATCGACCGATTTCGAACTCGATGCAAGGCCGGCCCCGCCGGGCGTAGTCACGAAAGACGCCCTCGCTGCAGGTCCGCAGCGGAAAAATGCGCCGGAGATTCGAGAGCGCGTGCTTCATCCCGGTCGACGAGGTGTACGGCCCAAAGTACTGGGCGCCGTCTCGCTTGAAGCGCCGTACCATCGTCAGCCGCGGCCAGGTGTCCCGTGTGTCCAGGCGTAAGGCGAGATACTGCTTGTCGTCCCGAAGCCGGACGTTGAAGGCGGGCTTGTGCTGCTTGATTAGCTCGTTCTCGAGCAGCAGCGCGTCCTTCACGGTGGGCGTAACCAGCACGGAGATGTCGGCCACTCGCGAGACCAGCTTCGGTACCTGGTAGCGCCCATCGCCCCCAGCGTTGAAATAGGAACGAACGCGGGTCCGAGGGTTCTGGGCCTTGCCGACGTAGATCACCTTGTCCCGAGCGCTCTTCATCAGATACACGCCAGGCTGAGTGGGTAAGCCTTCTACGCGTTCTGCCAGCCACTCGGCGTCGCGGGTAGGAACGGGCGAACCCTTGTCTTTGTCTTGAGGATCACTCACCTAGGTCGAGTGTAGGCGTTCGGCTTCCAGCTCGCGGATCCGGTCCCGAAGCATGGCGGCCCGTTCGTACTCGAGCTCACCCGCAGCCTTCGCCATCTCATCACGCAGAGCCTCGATCACCGACGGCAGCTCGTGGATCGGAATTTGCGGCTCGGCCCGCTCATCGCCCTTCGGAACGGTCACGTAGTCCGACTCCCAGATAGAATCGCGCAGACTCTGGATTTTCTTGACCACGCTCTTCGGCGTGATCCCGTGCTCTAGGTTGTGCTGGAGCTGACGCTCCCGCCGCCGGTTCGTCTCCGCCAAGGTCTGGCGAATCGAGTTCGTCTCCTTGTCGGCGTAGAGGATCACGGTCCCGTTGACGTTACGCGCCGCCCGACCAATGGTCTGAATCAAGCTGCGGGTGGAACGAAGGAAGCCTTCCTTGTCGGCATCCAGGATCGCGACCAGGGCCACCTCGGGAATGTCGAGCCCCTCCCGCAGCAAGTTGATCCCGACCAGCACGTCGTGGGCCCCTTCGCGCAACTCGCGAATGATTTCTGTGCGTTCCATGGTCTGGATGTCGCTGTGGAGGTAGCGGACCTTCACGCCGTGATCGGAGTAGTAGTCGGTGAGCTCTTCCGCCATGCGCTTGGTCAGGGTCGTCACCAACACCCGTTCGTTCGCCGCGACGCGTATGCGGATCTCGCTGAGCAGGTCGTCCACCTGACCCGCCGCGGGCCGGATCTCCACCTGGGGATCGATCAGCCCTGTGGGTCGGATGATCTGCTCGACCACCTCGCCGTGGCATTGGTCCATCTCGTAGTCGCCGGGCGTCGCCGAGACATAGACCCGGGTATGAGCCCGCGCTTCCCACTCTTCGAAGCGAAGAGGACGGTTGTCGAGGGCTGACGGGAGACGCCAGCCGAACTCCACCAACGTGTCTTTCCGGGCGCGATCGCCACGAGACATCCCGCCGATCTGGGGCACGGTGACGTGACTCTCATCCAGGAAGACGATGCCTTCATCCGGGAAGTAGTCATAAAGCGTGTACGGCGTCTCGCCAGCTTCGCGACCATCGAGCCAACGGGAGTAGTTTTCGACGCCGTGGCAAAAGCCCAGCTCTTGCAAGCTCTCCATGTCGTAGAGAGTTCGCTGTTCGAGGCGTTGGGCCTCCAGCAGCTTGCCATCGCCCTGGAAGCTGCCGAGCCGCTCCACCAGCTCGCCCTTGATGCCCTTCACCGCCTGCTTCAACCGGGCCTCTGTCGCCACATAGTGACTCGCCGGGTAGATCATTGCGCGCTTCGGGCGAGCCATGACCTTTCCGCGGAGCGGATCGATCTCGGCAATGCTCTCCACCTCGTTGCCGAAGAACTCGATACGCAATGCCCGGTCATGCTCGTATTGGGGAATGACCTCCACCACGTCTCCGCGCACGCGGAAGGTGCCCCGCTGGAAGTCGACATCGTTGCGGTCGTAGAGCATGTCGACCAGTTGGCGCAGGAAGGCATCCCGATCGATCTCGGCACCCACCTCGAGGTAGGCGTGCATGGCACCGTAGGCTTCCGGCGAACCCAGGCCGTAGATGCAGGAAACGCTGGCCACGACCAGCACATCTTTTCGCGTCAGCAGCGAGTGGGTCGCCGAGTGGCGAAGCTTGTCGATCTCGTCGTTGATCGACGAGTCCTTCTCGATATAAGTATAGCTCGCCGCGATGTAGGCCTCGGGCTGGTAGTAGTCGTAGTAGGAAACGAAGTACTCAACCGCGTTGTTCGGGAACAGCAGCTTGAACTCGGAATAGAGCTGGGCGGCCAGGGTCTTGTTCGGTGCCATCACCAGGGCGGGCCGATTCGTGGCCTCGATGACGCAGGCCATCGTGAACGACTTGCCACTGCCCGTGACCCCGAGCAGGGTTTGATCTGCCAGGCCGTTATTCAGGCCCTCGACCAACTTGGCGATCGCCGCGGGTTGGTCTCCCGCGGGCTGGAACTCGCTGACGAGTTGAAAGGCTTCGCTCACGTCCGTGCCTCGCTTGGCGGAGAGCTGGATCGCAAACCGATCTGCCTCGCCTCATTTTGCCTCGCCTCGGACGGAGCCCTGGTCTCTGGACCCTTCAACCCTCGCCCCGGGGCTCGCGCCGCCACTTGGACCCCTCCGGGCCGTCCTCGATCACGATGCCCTCGGCGAGCAGCTCATCGCGAACCCGATCGGCTGTCGCCCAATCTTTGGCAGCCCGGGCTGCATCTCGCTCGGCGAGCTTCGCATCGATCCTTGGGTCACTCTCTTGAATCGCCTCGGGAAGCTCCGCCGTCAAGAGATCCAACCCCAGCCAAGCGTCAAATTCCGTCAGCAGAGTTCGGCGGGTCGCCGGGTGGAGGCTGTCGTCCCGGGCCACCTGCGTCGCCAAGGCCAAGGCTTGGGGTGCGTTGAGATCGTCCCGGACCGCCGACCAGAATGCGTCCCGGTGCGCCGCCGCCGCCGACTCATCGCCCTCCGTCACGCCAGAGCCTTGTGCCAAGCCTTGGATGTGGGCCACCAGACGTCGATAGCCGCGGTCCGCCGAAGCCATCGCATCGTCCGTGAAGGTCTGCTGCTTGCGGTAGTGAGCCTGGAGGAAGAAGAACCGGAATGAGAGCGGCAAGTATCCGGAGTCGACCAGGTCCTGAAGGATGTACACGTTGCCCTTCGATTTGGACATCTTCTGTCCCTGGAAGTCGATGAACTCCTCGTGCATCCAGAACTGGACCCAGGGATGGACGTCGAGCGCCACCTCACTCTGGGCCAGTTCATTCGTGTGATGGACGGGCAGGTGATCGATGCCGCCGGTGTGGATATCGAAGCGATCGCCGAGATATCGCGTGGCCATTGCCGAGCACTCGATATGCCAACCCGGAAAGCCCCGCCCCCAAGGCGAATCCCATTCCTGTTGTCGGCTGACGCCCGTCTCGGCGATCTTCCAAAGCGCAAAGTCCGCCGGGTGCCGCTTCCCTTCCACCTCGCCGATCCGCAGGCCACCTTGCTGGGCCTCCAGATCGAGGCGCGCCAGGTCGGCGTAACGCGGGAACTTGGCGACGTCGAAGTAGACCCCGTCCGCTAGAACATAGGTCGCGCCCTTCCCCTCGAGCTTCTGGATCATGGCGATCTGTTCGGGGATGTGATCGGTGGCTTTGCAGAGGATCTCGGGATCCGGGATGCCGAGACGTCGCCGATCGTCAAGCCACTGCTCGGTGTATTCCGCGGCGATCTCGCCGGCGCGACGCGGTCGTTCGCCTAACAGCGCAACCACACCACGCCTGGTGGGATCAGCAAGTGCGGCCAGGATTCCATCGAGGTCGACTGCGGCCGCCATTGCTAGCTC
>JAVJHY010533484.1:0-14365 GCA_035593235.1 Phascolosoma agassizii | reverse complement strand
GCCGGCGGGTCGATCCGTTGGCCGGCGAACTGCACCGCCGTGGCGGGGTTGAAGCCAACCGTGGGCCGAATCCCAAGCCACAACGCAACGGCGCCCGGCGAGCGGCCCATCGGCATCGACCTCGTGGCCGTCCAGGGCCCGATGGCGAGATCGGCTACCGATCTGCGATCGATGCTCGATGTGATGTCGGAGCCCAGCTGGCGAGATCCGGCTCATGTGCCGGGCGGGGTGATCGGTGGCCATCGGCTGCGAGCCGGATGGTGCCCCGATGTGGTGCCCGGGATCGATCCACACCCCGAGGTGGCGGCCGCGATCGAGCTGGCGGTTAGCGCCCTCGGGGCCAGCGGTTGGACGGTGCACGAGGTGACGCCACCAGATCTCGCGGCATCGGCTCGGGATTGGGCCACGCTGATCAACACCGATTTTCATCAGTTGAGCCGCGCCTCGATGTTGGAGCTGGGTTCGCCGGCCATCGCGGCGATGCTCGATGCGTTCGATGTGGCCGGTCCGGCTCTCGACCTGGCCGGCCTCTACGACCTCACGGCTCGGCGGGCGGCTCAGCTTCGGGAATGGCAGCGGCTGCTCACCGCAGAGGTGGACGTTGTGATCCTGCCGGTGGCGATGGAGCCGGCGTGGCCCGCCGGCGACGACATGGCATCGCCCAAGCGCCTAGCCGAGCTGTTCGCCGCCAATGTCCCGCTGGTAGCTTTCAACTTCCTCGGTCTGCCGGCAGTCGCCCAGCCAACCTCGATTGTGGCTGGAAGGCCCAACGGCGTACAGCTTGTGGCTCGGCGCTTCGCCGAGCACGTGGCACTCGATGCCGCCGCAGCGATCGAGCGCGTGCTCGGTACCTTCCAGCCTGCCATCGGTGGAACCTCTTGATCAGACCGCTGAACCGGCTTTGCGGTTTGTGATCAGCCCTCCGCATTGATAGACCAGAGAGATTGGCCGTAAGGCGAATGAGTCAGGCGTAGGAATTGGGGCAGGCGAAGACGTAGGCGGACAACCCGGCAAGCGCACAATACGCAACGTTGTGCAATTGTGCCGTCCAGCGCGTCGTGGCAAGCACAAGTTCTCCGCAGAAGACAGTTGGGAGAAACTCTGTGATCACCAGAACCACCCAGGTTCCCGAGGCCGAGCGGTATTTGCTCGGTAAGGAGCCTTTCAAGCTCAAGCACGAGCTAAGCAACCATCCGCTCCTCGAGCTGCCGAGGCTGTTGGAGCTTGCGGTATCGATGCCGCCGCAGCTGGTGGAGTACAACGCGGGCACTGTTGACATTTCGCAAAATCCTGCGAAGAGCCAACTCGTCGACCACCCGGTCGCCGACGTGATCTCTGACCTCGAGCATGCCAATGCCTGGCTGGCCATCCTGCACGCCGAACGGGATCCGGCCTACAAGGAATTGCTCGACCAGTTCCTCGAAGATCTCGCCGGATCGTTCGGGCAACAAGCGGAGCTATTCCAAGAGCGCGAAGCTTACATATTTCTCTCGTCACCGGGCTCCATCACGCCCTTTCACACCGATCCTGAACTGAACGTCCTGACCCAGATCAAGGGAATCAAGACCTTCCACGTGTTCAACGACCCGAACCATGAACTCGTGGGCGTCGCGGCCCGTGAGGCCTATCCTGGCAAGCACCGCAACCAGCCATACGTTGAGGAATTTGAGCAACACGCCACACGGTTCCGTCTGGGGCCAGGCGAAGCATTGCACATCCCACACGGTTGGCCACATTGGGTACAAGTCGATGGCGGTCCGTCTATCTCGGTTGCACTCACGTGGAAGACACCCGAGGTCCAGCGCACCAACAAGCTCCTCCAAGTCAATTACCTACTTCGCCGAGCCGGACTCCCTCAGCCGTATCCCAGTGGCAGCGGCGTGCCCGAAGAAGCCAAGCTGGTGGCATATCGAGCTGGCAAACTCGGGTTTCGCCTACTGAAACCCGTCATGTCGCCTGATTCTCCGGTTCATCGGATGGTCTTTGGCTCCAAAGATGAGGTCAACTCCGCAGTCCATCAGCAGGAGAAACCAACCCGCCTCGGTGCTGCCAAAGTTCGGCTCCGGCTCATGTACTACTGGGTGCGCGGCGCCAGAGATTTCAGACTCTGGCATCAGATCGAAGACGAAGATGGGTTCGACCGCAGGTACGGGACCGAAACGAGCAAACGCCACCCGACGATCAACTACGGCGCCACCCCTGTTCGCACCATTGAGAACGTTCTGCGAGACATCCCGGACGGATTCAAATCCGGCAGCTTTGTCGACCTTGGTAGCGGCAAGGGTAGGGCCGTGCTCCTGGCAAGCCAGCGTGATTTCTCGAAGGTGATCGGCGTCGAGCACAACGCGCGGATGCATCGAATTGCGCTCGATAACTTGCAGCGATTCACCCGCTACAACAGTGGTGGATCGCCGGTCGACCTGCGATGCCAAGATGCTATCGAGTTCGTCCGACGTGATTGGCCCGACCAAGGGCCTGTCGTGCTATTCCTCTTCTCGCCATTCCCGGCTCATGTATTGAGTGCGGTATTCGATCATCTCCGCAAGCAGCTAGAATCCACCCACCAGCCGCTGGCGGTTGGCTTTGTGAATCCCGGGCAGGAGATGACACGCATCGCTGAATCATGGCCGGGTTTGGAATTGGTACAAAAGGTCGAGCCTGAGGATGGATCTCTAGCTGGCTATGAGCACTTCTCAATCTTCCTGGCTGGCACTGAGGATGTCGGCCAGGGCGCTGAGTGACCACGCCAGTTTGGACTACCGCCGTTGTCGATTCGATCGAAGATCTGCGAGCCTGTTCAGATGAGTGGAACGATCTATGGTGTCGCGCCGAGGTTGCGCGTCCAACGCTACGGGCTGAACATTTGCTGCTTTGGCTCGAGCGGTTCGCCAAAGATCGCAGGATACAGATAGTCCTGGTATTTCAGGAGGGTCGACTCGTTTTCGGACTCCCGTTGGTTAGTGCTCCGAAGACCCTCGGACTCGTCGGCGGGCTGCCTAACAATCTGATTGCCCTCGTGGGTGATCTCTTACTCGATGAGCAGCAGGATGCACAGGCGGCTTGCAAACGGGGGGCGCTCGTGTGCCGGTCTCTGCGGTGGAAGATGCTTGAGTTGAACGGTGTGGAGCTTGCGAGTTCGCGTTGGCGTCTGCTTGGCGAAGCGTTTGAGGTCATCGAGTGCGAGACGGCCGAGGAGCAACTATCAGAAGTCGGAGTGATCGAGTTTCCTGACTCGTTTGAGATGTACCAGAGCACCTGGTCGAAGAATCACGCCCGGCATATGAAACGGTCCCTGCGTGCGCTCGATGTCAGAGACAACCCGCGGGTCGAATTCATCACGGCAGGTATCGACGCCACGATGGTCCGCGAGGCCTTCGAGATCGAGCATCGCGGCTGGAAGGGTCCCAACGGCACCTCGATATTGAGCAAGGACTCGACGTGGGAGTACTACAAGGCTGAGTCTCGCGAGCTCGCCGAACGCTCCCAGCTCGCGCTGGCCTTTCTCGAGATACGAGGTGAACGAGTTGCCTTCGAATATCTGTATCAGGCCAAGGGACGCATCTTCGTCCCTAAGGTTGGCTACGACGCTGCGTGGCATAGCGTCTCACCCGGACAGCTGTTGCGCCGTCTGCTCTATGAGCAGTGGTACGACAACGGAACAATTCCCTTCGTCGACTATCTGGGTCCGCTGGTGCGGGCCACCGATCGCTGGTCGACCTCGTCCTACCCCGTCGGCCGGCTGAGTGTGAGTTGTTCGAACGTACCTGCAAGGCTGATCCGGCCGACCATCGCCCAGTTGCGTACCATCAAGCACCAGGGCAAAACTGGCGCCGCAGCGCTGCGGTCTCGAATCGAGGTGCGACGTTCTGCGCTGGGTCAGTCGCACCAATAGCCCAGGGAGTCACCTTGCGCCGACAGGTCGAGGCTTCTTCCATTCGCTCAGATCTCGTCCGAGTAGACCCTCGAGTTTGTCGATGTCTACACGCAATTCGGCCAGCAAGTTGAGCTCGGCTGTGGCGCTCACCCGCTGTGCGTCGGCGGGGCGACTATTCCATATCTTGAGGCGATACGCGAGATGCCAACGGGCTGATGGTGAGAACACCTTGCGGATCGGTCCCTTGAGCAGATCACTCTGTTCCACACTGCGATAGAGCTGCCTAACACGCTTGCTCCTCACCTGTTTGCGCTCATTGATTACGCCCGGCATGTCGCCTCGAGCCGGGTCGAGCCCAAAGAACTGCAGTATTCGCTCGCGAGTCATCTCGGCATCGTTTCGCAGCTCGTCGTGCAATAGAACTAGGCACTGGTCCGAACCGAACATGTCGAAGAAGCGCTCGACTTGATCTCCGAAACGCACGATGGTGGGGTAGTCGAGAGCCTCAGGTCGAGCCGAACTGCGGGGAATGCGTCGACCCTGGCGTCGATCTTCGACAGCAGCGAGCGCATCGTTGACGTCTTCGAGGTCTTCGGTGGCATCAAACAGGAGCTGTGAATGCAGTGATTCGATCACGGTGACAGGGTGGCGCAGCATGATAAGAATCTTGGCGTTTGGATCAAACTCGTGGATCTCCTTCGCTGCGCAGGTGGACGAGAGGTAGAACGTGGATCCATCGATGCAGGGCCGTCGGCCAGATTCGTTGAACAAGTCCAAGTACAGGTCCAGGTGACCGGACCAACCCCGAGGCGTGAGGTCGGAGCCGAAATAGTGCGGCTCCTTCACGATCGGCACAAATACGTCTGGGTGCGCGACCAGCATTGTGGCTGCCCACGATGTCCCGCATTTTGGGGCACCGACGATGAACAGGGAGGGGCGAGGCCTCGTGTGGTGGTTCATGGTCGCTCTCCGAAGTAGCCAAGGCTTGCAAGATCTAGCCCAGTTCTTTCGGCCATGGCTCGATTCGACGACTCAAACCGGGCAATGATTGCTTCGGTCAGCTCGTCACTCAGTCTCGTATCGAGACCCTGCGCCGGGATCCGTCGAGCAGCATCCTTCACCGACTGAGGTGTGGCATTGCGGAGCGAGCCGAGCACACTACCAAAACGGGGGTTCTTGGCCTCGAGCTGAGCGAGCCTGATCTGCCATTTGCTAGGCGAAGGCCGGGCCACACTACTCGTGAACAGTGCTGGACCGATCGAGGCGTCGACCATCGCCAGTTCACAGACGGTAGTGGCGAAACTCGCCGGATCTTGCCTCAGATCTTCGAAGGTCAGAACGTGTACGTTCGCAGCGCCGAACACATCCTGGTAGAGCCCATGAACGCGATCGTAGTTGAGCATGGACATCACACCGGTGGTGGTCAGATCGAGTTCGGCCTGTATCCACCGTTCGTAGGATGGAATCGCGGCGTAGCGGACACCCACCGATCGTGAAAGCTGGCTGTAGAGCGAGCCAAGGATCGACAACTGGGACCGAATCGTCATCAGAATGTGAGCCCCGGGAAACGTGGCCTCGAGCCGCTCGGCCACTATGCGACGGTCGGTCAGACGCCAAACGGGGTCAAAGGTCACCGTGAGAAACTCATCAGAAATTACCAGCTCCTGACCAACCTTCTGAGAAGCGACCAGGATGTCGCGAGCTTCCTCAACTTGGTGCTGGGAATAGTCCAGGCTGTCCTGGTTCCGGATGGCATCGAGTATTTGGTCGGTCATCTCGGGGCGATATGAGGCGGCGTTGTGATTGCGTAGATCTCGATTTCCGATCAGGAAGATCTCGGGATGCTGGTCAAACAGGTTCAGTTGCAGGCTTGTCGTTCCTGTTTTGGGCAGGCCGATATGGATAAGTGTCATACGATCAAGACTCGCTCAAGAATAGTTGGTCGGCGCCGGAACGATTGCAGAAGTACAGATCCTCAACGCCATC
Organism: Phascolosoma agassizii; assembly: GCA_035593235.1. Classification (NCBI taxonomy): domain Eukaryota; kingdom Metazoa; phylum Annelida; class Sipuncula; order Phascolosomatiformes; family Phascolosomatidae; genus Phascolosoma; species Phascolosoma agassizii. Next base: position 8,505 of record JAVJHY010533484.1, on the reverse strand, counting down.
GCTGTTGAAGTCGCCGATTTCGATGTCAAAGGTACTGCCTGCAGGCTGAGCCGAAAAGAACTGGAGGGGATCGACGTCGTCAAATCTCCCATCACCGTGGTTCATCCATAGCCGGACGGTGCCGAACTCGCGTTGTGAGTCCCCGCTGAGAACATCGACGTATCCGTCAGTATCTATGTCGATGAAGTGAATCGTGAAGCTGTTTTCGCTGTTGGACACCGCGCCCAGTCCTTCTTCAGTGACATCGGTGAAGTGGCCTGTTCCGTCGTTGACTAGCAGTTGGTTAGTGGGTGCAAAGTCGGCGAAGACTTGCACGTTTCCAACAATAATGTCGAGATCACCGTCGCCGTCTATGTCTGCGCTGTCGGCTTGGCGAGATTCGCCTCGCCCTCCCGGGAGTCGAAGGTCGGTCTCCTCTAAAAACTCTCCTTCACCTTGATTCATGAATAGCCGATTGTCGCCCTCATTGGCGACAAAGAGGTCTTGATCGGCGTCGTCGTCGACGTCGACAAGAAGCAGGTCTTGTGTAATGTCTTCCCCGATTGAATCGAACGAGCTGTCGACGCCGAACGAGCCATCCTCTTGCTGACTCAGGATGAGATTCATTCCGCGATTTCCGATCAGTATCTCGGCCCGTAGATCACCGTCGAGGTCGATGAGCTCAACTGCGTTGGCGGTGCTCCGGAGGTTCTCCGGCAAGAACGTCGGGTCGCTGTTGTAGCGGCCAGCGCCATCATTGCGGAAGATCGCGTGGATCATGTCGTCCTCATGGACAGCGACGATGTCGATGTCGAGGTCGTCATCGATGTCGGCGAGGACGACTTCTTCATTGTCTCCTTGCCCGCCGCTGAGACTTCCGATCGAAAACGCTCCGCTACCGTCGTTGATGAGCACAAGATTCGTGGCGAACTCCTGAGCGAGCACGAGATCGATATCGCCATCGCCATCGACATCGCCATGAGCGGCGTCCATGCACTTACCGCCGAGACCTGTTCCGGGTAGGTGGGTTGCACTCTTGTCATGTCGTAGTCCGTCTGAAACGGGTGGTGGAACGGCATCACTGGTACTCGGCTGGACGACCGTCGAAGACCCATCTGCCCCGGCATCGTCTGGCTCCTCGACCACCGACGGGCTACAGGCGGCGAAAAAGAGCAGCATTGCTGCCACGAATAGTGCCGGCATCGTTGGGAGGGCCGAGAGTATCACTCGAGCCCGTCGAGAAAGCTTAGGAGGGCCCCGAGGTACAGCTCCCGGCCCTCGGGATCGTCGTGGATGCCATGCGCTTGTGCGGTAGCGAGTTCCACTGAGGCATGTGGGTTGGCGGCCACGAAGCGATCGCCGTGCTCGGGTAGGAACACCGCTCCCACCGCGGGGTCGGCCCGCAGGATCGTGACCGGGCAGGTGATCGGTGTCTGAGGGTCATATCCAACCCACATATCGCCGCCGATAGCGGTGTCCATCGCCACCGGATCGAAGGCGAGGATCGCCCGAGCGCGACCTTCGATGCGTTCAGGTCCGAGTCGGTCCAACGCCGTGCCGCCATGGGGCGAGGCTTGCGTTCCGAGGATTGAAGCGAGTTCGGCCACCGGGGTTTCGGTGGCCTGCCAACCCCGGATCTGAGAGACGAACGTCGGGAAGAATCGGGCAGCAGGACTGGCCGCTCGGGTTGCGTCGTCGCCCTCGAACAGTGGCGGGTCTTCGAGGAAGAGGGCCGTTACCGATTCGGGTTTGGCGATGGCGAGGGCCGACGCCGCCAAGCCACCGAGCGAATGACCGGCCACTACTGCGGGGCCGGCTCCGAGGCTATCGATGAGTTGCCCGAGGTCGGCCGCGTAGGCGAGCGCTCGGTACCGCTCGCCCCTGGGCGATTCACCGTGGCCGCGCAGATCGGCGTTGCACACGCGGAGGCCAGCCTCGCCAAGGTGGGGCACGATCGTTTGGTACGAGGCTCGGCTACTGCTCAGCCCGTGTGCCAAGACGATGAGCCGGCCATCGGTCGGTCCCGTGAGGTCATGAGCGAGATCCATCGAGACGATACTAGATGCCTGGTGCTCCGGCCCACGCCCAGACACGACGCCGGCACCGCGAGCGTTCTACGATCCGGGCATGGAAACACGCAAGATCGGTTCGCTCGACGTATCGGTGGTTGGTCTCGGGTGCAACAACTTCGGGATGAAGCTCGATCAATCGCAGACCACCGAGGTGGTGACCGAGGCGATCGATGCTGGCATTACCTACTTCGACAACGCCGACATCTACGGCGGCGGCGAATCCGAGGTGCTTTTGGGCGAAGCGTTGAAGGGCCGGCGCGATCAGGTGGTGGTGGCCACCAAGTTCGGGCATCCGAGGAGCCTTCCCGAGGGGACCAGCGGAGGTAGTGCGGCTTGGATCACGAAGAAGGTGGAGGAGAGCCTCGTAGCCCTCCAGACCGATCGGATCGATCACTACCAGCTTCACATGCCCGACACCGCAACCCCGATCGAAGACACGCTCGGTACCCTCGACGAGCTCGTTCGCCAAGGCAAGGTGCTCGAGCTTGGCTGCTCGAATTTCGGCGCCCAACAGCTCACCGAGGCCGATGCCGCATCCGACGCCCGAGAATTCGCTCGCTTCCGCACCTGCCAGAACCATTACAGCTTGCTCACCCGCAACCCCGAGTCGGAAGGGGTGCTCGACGCCTGCACGAACACTGGGGTGGGATTCGTCCCCTTCTTCCCGCTGGAATCTGGTCTTCTCACCGGCAAATACACCAAGGGCGCCGACCTCCCCGAGAACAGCAGGTTGAAGAACTGGGGGAGCAGGGCTGAGCAGTTTATCGACGATCGACGGCTCGACATCGTGGCCGAGCTAGCCGCCTTCTGCTCGGCCAGGGGCCACACCATTCTCGAGTTGGCGATGTCATGGCTCGCCACCAACCCGGCCGTCACCACGGTGATCGCGGGGGCCACGACCCCTGCACAGGTGGTTTCGAACGTGGCCGCCGCAGGTTGGGAACTCACCGCTGAGGAGCGGGCTGAAGTAGATCAAATCTGCGGTGTCTGAGGTTGGAGCCTCGGACCTTGGATGTCAGAGCGGGGGGAGCGGACCGGTGAGCGATGCTCGCTGCGAGAGTTCGATCCAGGTGCCGTCGAGGGCTCGGACGAACGAGATGCGGGCCGTCTCGCCGAGTTGTACCGGGGCCCGACCTTCGGAGGCGCCGAGGGCGAGCAAGCGTTGGTGTTCGCGCTCCACATCTCGTATCTGCACGGTGAGATAGCGAACGCCCGAGGCGTTCAGCTCGCCGATGGGGCCTACGCTTTCGCCTTGCTCGAGCACGATGTTCGAGCGTCCGATCGACACCGTGTGCGGCTGAGCGCTCACCACCGCGCCGAAGCCGTCGCACAAGAAGGCTGCCATCTCATCCGGGTTTGGCGTGGTCCAACTCACCTGCAGCGTCGCTGGTTCCCCGTCGTCGGCGGGTCGAACAACGAATCTCACTCCGTCGGGCGATACCCATTCCTCTTCGTGGTCTACTGCGCCCAGCAGGTGAATCGTGTGCAGAGCCGACGGGGCCGAGCGGAGCGCATCGCGATGGGCGTTGATCTTGATGACGGAGTGGTCGCTAGCGAAACGGTGCTGATGAACACCGCCCCCAACCTTGAGCAGGTGATCGTAGGCGATGCCGAGCCGGGAAAACGCCGACTCATACGACGGCCAGTCGTTGGTCATCACCCCAACGTCGATCGCATCTTTGGCGAGAACGAGCCGATCCATTGAGCGAGACTAGTTGACGGCCCAGGCGGATCGAGAGCCGATAGTCTGCCGATCGTGTCGCTATCGCCCTACGAAGACCAAAAGATACGTCTCTTCGCCGACCACGCCCGCCACGGCAACGTCCTCGACTATGGCTGTGGAAACGGTTCCTACTCGATGGAGCTTGCCTCTCGCGGGTGGGATGTTTGGGGTGTCGACAGTAACTCCGATCGGCTCGAGAAAGCTCGAGCCAACGCCGAGCAGCGAGGCCTCGACGCCAAGTGCCAGTTCACCGAGGTGAAGACGAGCGAGCAGCATCTCCCCTTTGCCGATGGCTTCTTCCATTCGGTGTTCGCGTCTGAAGTCATCGAGCACGTCCCCGACATGGTCACCTTCATCGGCGAACTCAAGCGGGTGCTGGCGAAGAACGGCACGCTGTACCTCACCACACCCAATGGCGTCTCGTATCGCCACGTCACGAAGAACTTGATCTGGCGGACGAAGAACCGAATCCCCGAGATCGAATCCTGGCCTCAGTACCTCCCGGGCAAGGAAGGTCACATCTACTACTGGGATCTGTGGACGCTGTATCGATTGATGAACATCAACGGCTTCAGCTACGTGGCCCACGCCTATGGAGAACCGCATGACATGTTCCGGCGTGCCTCGGCCGTGGTGCCGCCGCTGAAGCGGCTCCGCACGGGGTTGCTCCTCGTGCTCGAGCACACCGACCCCGAACTCACCTACCGATAGCCCGGCCCGTAGGCCCACAGCTGAGCGCCCGATTACTGAGCGACAGCGGCCAAATTGATCGTGGCGTCAGTGCCGATAAGGAGGTCGCTCGGACCCTCGTCGGTATTGAGTGAAAGCCCGAAGTCGGTGAAGCGGGGGTGTAGGAACTTCATCAGCACGAAGTCGGTGCCGGCCGCGAACTCACTTTCCAGCACCCCATCGGGGCCGTACTTGTTGTCGGGATCGGGCACGATTCCCTGGGCCGTTGCGTCTTTGCGGAGGGTGAGGGCAATCTCTTGTCCGAGTGCCTGTTCTACCTTCCAGAAGTCGCTGTAGGTGAGATCGACGCGGGGATCGGAGAATGTGAGAGGCGAATTGGTCATGACCACCACATTCTGAAGTGTGGCGTTGGTCGGAATCAGGTCTGCATCTCGGTGCCAGATCGCCGCCATGTTGTCGAGTGCCAGAACTTCCGCCACGTCGGCCACCTGCTTGATTTCGAGGAGCGTGTTCGGGAGCTCCTCGCCGGTGACCACCGGGACATCGATCGTGTGCCGGTTGAATTCTGAGGAGGGGTCGAGGACTGGGAAGTCGTAGGAGAGCTCCTCGATGTGGAAGCCGTCGTCGTCCTTGCTCGCCTTGGCGGACTCCTCATAGCCGGCGGATGTGAAGGCGTCGCGATAGAGCGCGATCAGGTCTTCACTAGTACCGGAAGATGTGGCCGTAACCTTGCCCGTGAACGTTGCACTGTTCTGCAGACGGACCTGCATCTTGACGATCTCGGCTCCGGGTGGCGTAGGAACCTCGGTTGGGAAGATTGGGCTGATCCGGCGGAACTCGCCAGCCAGATCGTCGGTAGGGCCGTGAACATCGACCATGAGGTTGCGAAACTCGGCCAACGAGGTGGCGGCGCCCCACGTCTCCGGGGTGTCGGCCGCGGGATCAGGGAACAGCTCAGGACCGCTCGACTGCACCGGATTGGCCGCACCCGCAGCGCTGGTAGAGGTCGTTGAGTCGTCGGGAGCGTTGGCGTTGGCCGATGTGCCGGCCGAGTTGTCGGCCACCGCTTGGGTGCTTGTGGTCGAGCTACTAGCAGCCACGTTTGAGTCGGCGAGCCCGACAGGCTCTGTGGTGCTGCAGGCCGCCAGCAACACAAGCAACCCGGGAACCCATCGATAACTCACTCGTCGTTGCCTCACAACTGCACCCAACCTCGCCTGGAGCGGAGCTCTCGCACCGCGCAACGCCGAGGAAGACGATACACGGGCCGATAGCCGCGCTGGCTTCAGGCCCCGAGGTGGGGTCGATCGATCCATATCGAAAGACCCAGGAACTTCTGCCTGGTCTGGACCAAAGCTAGGAGACAGCCGGTCGCCCTCGAACGTCGTTATTTGGTGTGTGATCGCCGCCGAGCCAGCGTTCGAGCGATTGCCGGGCATCTCGACGTTGCCAATTGTCGATGACGGCGATGTCGGGGGCATCCACCGTGAACTCCACGGTGAGCCCGTCGGGGTCGAGCACGTACAGCGAGGTGCAGTAGCCGTGGTCGATGGTGCGATGGGATATGTCGGCCTGATCGAGGCTGGCCCGAACCCTGTCCTGGGTGGCGGTGTCGGTGGCCAGGGCAACGTGGTTGAGGGAGTCGGCCGAGTTGCGGGTTAGTTCGGCTGAGTCTTCGGGCTCTGCGAACTGGAAGAACGCGAGGGCCGAGCGATCGGCGAGCTCGAAGAAGGTATGGCAGTAGGTGCGATCCTTGCCCCGAACGTTTTCTTGTTCGCACCAGGTGGCAACGAGCGGGAAGCCGAGCACATCCTCATAGAACCGGCGGGTCTGCTCCATGTCTTGAACAACGTAGGCGTGATGATGGAGCCGAGACGCTGGCGCGTCACTTCCCGTTTTCCGGTCACTCGCCTCATTCTCAACCACCGATTCGCTCATCATCCAATCCTAGGAGATGCGCCGAAGGCGTATCGACCTGAGAAACCTACGTCCAGTTGGCGAGACCGTCGCCATCGAGTTCGTCGAGTACCGGACGGTTGGCGAGCGCCATCATCAGCGCTTCGGCGGTACCGGCAATCTCGGCTCCGGTTCCGAACGACCAATCGAGGTCGGTGGCCTTGAGCTGAACACCCTCGATCGGTCGACGTTCGACGAGCGTGGTGGCCAGCTTGTGGGTGGTGAGAAAGTCGAGCACGGTCTTCACCCGATCGGCCGGTGGCGAGCCGGGGAGGTTCAGCGGCCGCCGAACGTCTTGGGTGTGAATGGTGGCATCGGCCAGCGTCATCTCTTCGGGAAACGTCGGGAGTGGTGCCGACTTGGTGGACTTGGCCCGCAGCGCGGCGACGACGTCGGCGGTTGGGCGGGCGAGCTGCTTGGCTGCCATCGATTGAGAGGCCTTATCGAAGTTGAAACCGCTCTTCACGATCGTGGCGAAGAACGGGACGAGGCCGGTCTCCACGAAGCTCGTTACGTGGGCCAGAACACCACGAGCTGTCCACTCGCTACAGAGGCTCTTCTGTTCGAGTTGCTCGTCCGACAACGACTCGATCATGTCGGCGAAGTCGTTTCGTGCTTCGCCAGCGCTTGTCCAGACTGCCATGTCAGGTCCCTTCGTCGAGGTGTGTGACCGTGTTCAAGATCCACTCGAACTTTGCATTACTGTAGGCCTCGCGATCTTGCCCGTGCTGGGACGCCGACGCAGACTTCAACTCCTCGTATTCACGACGGAGATCGGGATCCTGGCGGAGCGCGTAGCGGAACGCGAGATACCACCGCCACTGGAAACTGTCGAGTGCCACCACGTGTACGTGGGCAACCACGAGCCCGTCGTCGGATGCTGCGCTGAACAGCAGTCCTCCGTAGTCGCCGAGGTCGTCTTGGTAGCCGAGGCCGAGCTCCACCAATGAAGCCACCACGCTGGCCGCATCGATTGGCGGCGGCAACCCTACGGCTACATCCATGATTGGCTTGGCCGCCAACCCTGGCACCGAACTCGACCCGACGTGCTCGACTCGCACTTCATTGTCACCAAGGGCCTCACGCAGCTCGGTGCCGAAGGGCCCGAAAAGGCGATCCCAATCCGGTTGATGTGGCACCACCCGCACCTCACCGTGAGCCAAACCGAGGCCACTGTTTTCAGCCGTCAGTGCGGCGATGGCGGGAGATCGCTCAGCCATCGACGCACCATACTGCTCACAGGCACCTGGGTGGTCTCGGCACCCCCGGCGAGGTCGGAACACTAGTCTTGGCCGATGTCATCGAGCGATCCTCTCGGCCCCCGCTTGAGTGAGCAGCTCGGGATTCGGTTTCCGATTGTCCAGAGTGGGATGGGCGGCGTGGCCGGCCCGGAGCTCGTAGCGGCAGTCTCCAACGCCGGAGGCCTCGGGGTTCTCGCGGCGCTTGGGCTCGAACCCGACCGGCTGCGGGCTTCTATCGCTCGGGTTCGCGAGCTGACGGCGCGCCCTTTTGGTGTGAACATCTGGTTGCACCAAGACGTTCGCACCCGCCAGCCCGGGAGTCGATCCCCGACGACGTGGTGCGCTCCGCCCAGGCGGCCATTCCCGTAATCGCGGCAGGAGGCATCGTCGACGGCAGAGGCCTCGCCGCCATGCTGGCGCTGGGAGTCGATGGGGTGTTGCTTGGCACGAGGTTCGTGGCCACGAGAGAATCGTTGGCCTCCGACAACTGAAAAACTCGGCTCACAACGGGTGGCTGAGTCACGACGTTGACCGACGGCTTCACCGGGCAGTGGGCCCGAGTGCTCCGCTCCGACTTCACCAACCATTGGGACGTCGCGGGCGCCGAGGCGCTCCCCGGCTTGCTCCAAGCGGCGGCCGGCGCCGACCTATTCGCCGCGGCGAAGGCCGTTGACGACGACCAGATGCGACCGCTCTATGCAGGATCTGGCGTGGCCTCTATCGCAGACCTGCCGGGGGCGGGCGAGGTGGTGGAGCGGATCGAGGCCGAGGCTCGCTCCATGTTCTCGCGCTGGTAGCGGCGGCTCGTATCGAGGGGATCAGCCGCCCTCGCTCCATCGCTGCC
>JAVJHY010532424.1:0-18824 GCA_035593235.1 Phascolosoma agassizii | reverse complement strand
CGTTAGCTCAGTTGGTAGAGCAGCTGACTCTTAATCAGCGGGCCACAGGTTCGACCCCTGTACGACCCACCATCTTAAGATAGGATAAGGTTGAGAGACTCCTGCTTCGGAAGGACAGGATTTCTCTCAAAGAGAGAAATCAGGGAAGTAAAATACCAAAAATTTTCTTGTTTATAGAACCAAGCAATTCAAACAAAGTTCTTTCAATATCTTCGTCTTCTAGGTCGTCCTTGCCAGCACCCCGTTCGTGGAAAAACCTGTTTTAAACCTGTTTCTGGGATTTGGGTTGTATTCAGACCCTTTCCACAAAAGACTAGCCCTTCTAACTTTCTCTCGCCAAATTATTTCCTACCATAATTTGTCATCAAAGATAATGGGACCTCCCTTTCCAGATGTTTACGTTTAGAAATTGTTCACCTGATTATCCATTGTATTTTCTGACGAAATATCTCAGTATATAAACTTGATCTATGCTCAGCGAAAATTAACCATGGCTTGGGAATAATGATAGATAAACAGTTATTTTATCATGGGGCTGCTATAATCCAGATATTCGAAGACCCGCGCTTCGAGACTCTTAAAAAACACCAATTAGGTTATTTCATTAACGAATCCGCCTTTCTTTTCCTAAAGTATTCTACGAAAGCACGTTCTCCTTGGAGATTTAACTTTTCTGCGGAAGACATGAGTCGCTTAAACGAAATATCGAATTCAGAGAAAAGGATAATGTTCGCCCTTGTCTGTGGTGGCGACGGCGTCTGTGCTTTACCGTGGAAAATTGCGGAACAGATTCTTGGGGAACAAGGCGGGTGGATCTCGGCTAAGCGAAAATTTAATGAAAGTTACGGGATATCAGGATCTCTTGGTGATTTTTCAAGAAAAATACCTTTGCAACATTGGCCAGAGGTTTTATTCAACCCTCTATCAAAAATTTAATGGTGGCATCTCTTACTTAATTTATTGAGGTATTCGATTTATGTCTAGACCAATAAACCGGAATGGGGCTCATACTCAGGAAGTCCTCAAGGTTTTAGGTGCCGAAATTAAGAGTGATTCTCTGGACATTATAGTGGACAGAGCAGGGCGAATTATTGAAAAGTCGGTTGATCCAGCGGGAGGGGCTCCAGATCACGAAAATGACGGGCTGCTGTACGGACTAATCCAGAGTGGAAAGACGAGCATTATCACCGTCGCGGCTGCTATGGCTGCAGATAATGGTTTCAAATGCCTCGTCATCTTAACATCAGATATTGACCTACTTTACGATCAAACCCTTGAGCGTATTAGAAAGGCATTGCGAGGCCTAACCGTACTAGGTAAGAACGATTGGAAGGATGCTGCTAGATTTGGACGTCTACTAAAAACGCCTCCATTTGTTGTTGTTTGCTCCAAAAATGGCAGCAAACTAAAAAGTCTTCTTGATGCATTCAAAACCGCTAATGCAAAAAACCTTTCAACTTTAATAATAGATGATGAAGCAGATCAGGCCAGCCTCAATACTCTCACAAGTAAGGGAGGTAGTCAGATCAGCAAGATTAACAATGTCATATCGGAATTTAGAAAGTATTTTCCGGTCAATACTTATTTGCAAGTAACCGCCACCCCTCAAGCTTTAGTTTTGCAAAGGCCAGACCATTTGTATAGGCCGTCATTTACAGTTTTGAGTGAACCAGGTCCAGGTTATGTTGGAGGTGACCACTTTTTTAACTCAGATGATGATGGCTGTAGCCTATTAAAATATGTCAGCCTTAATGAAGTAAATTCTTTGGTCGCCAGCCACCAACCATCACCATCAGGGGCAGTCCCAAATGGCCTTAAACAAGCTTTATATTTTTTCTTAATTTCAGCAACCTTTAAGGTCGTTAAAGAGCAAAATTCATCGTGGGCATTTTTGTGTCACGTCAGTCTTAATAAGAAAGATCACGATCACATTATAAAATTAATCGATCGATTTAAAGAAGATACAATTAAAGCCCTTAAGAATCCTGGATCTTCTCAACATACTAAAATGCGAGCCGGATTACAGGAAGCGTACAATGAGATCAAAGCAACTGAACCTGGCCTACAAGAGTTTGAAGACATCTTACAGAAGATTGAATTCTATCTCCCAGGAGCAAACGTTAAGCTAATTAATGCTTCCTCCAATGAGGAGGTCAAACTTGATTCGGTCTATAACATATTTGTGGGAGGAAACAAGCTAGGTAGAGGTGTGACCATCAAGAATCTTCTGGTCAGTTACTACGGAAGAAATCCTAGACGACCAAATGCAGATACGGTTTTGCAACATGCAAGAATGTACGGGTACCGTCAAAAAGACATTAATGTAACTCGTCTATTCCTTCCTGAAAGATTAGCAAATCATTTTCAATTGATCCATCAAATGGAAAGCGCGCTACGAGATCTGATTTCGAATTATCCTGAAGGGAAATTTGAGGGGCTTTTCGTTTCCACGGCTCTACAAGCAACTAGGAAGAATGTATTAGATCCCAACGCTATTGGTTATTATGTTTCCGGCAAAATGTACAATCCTAGGTATCCGCTAAGAACCCAAGATATGGCCTCTAATACTAACTTTATAGATGAAAGACTCTCGACTTTCTCAAACTCTTTAGCCTACCAAGAAATTAATATACCTTTCATCGTCGAATTGCTTCAAAAGTGTACCCCGGATCCATCCTTTGATAGTGAACTTTGGGACCTAAAAACAATTAGATCAGCTCTTGAGAAATTAAAATCCTTACTTGGCGACAAGGCTTATCTGGTAGTTAAACGAGAAAGAAACATGAGAAAACCTCGCCGTGAGACGCAAGGAATTCATGATAGCGGGGAAGAAAGACTGGCTCCCACTGATGCCCCTACTCTATTTATGTATAGGCAAAATGCATTTGAAAAAGAGGTAGCAATCTGGTGGCCCCAATTGAGATTTCCGCAGAGCCCTGATGGAAACTACGTTCTAGCCTTTAGTTTTAATCGATGAGGAGAAAAACCCAAAAACAAATTTGTGCAGTAGACTTGTTTTCCGGTTGTGGGGGTCTTTCGCTCGGTCTCAAAAGAGCTGGCTTTAGTGTTCTCGGTGCCGTTGAAATAGATTCCAGGGCTATTGAAACCTATACGGCTAATCACCCGGAGGTTAAAGTACTTCGAAGAGACATCCTAGATTTTTCAGGTAAGGACCTACTTCACGAATTCGGTCTCAAAAAAGGAGAGTTAGACCTACTAGCAGGTTGTCCACCATGCCAAGGGTTTTCTCGGATCCGAAGACTCAATAAGACGATAATTCCAAAGGATGATCGAAACGATCTTGTACTACAGTTCAAAGATTTAATTGCAGAAACCTTGCCAAAAGCGGTTATGTTAGAGAACGTTCCAGGGCTAGAAAAAGACAGCCGATTTGCGAAGCTTTTAGGAATTCTAAGAAGACATGGTTACTCTTTCTCTTGGAGAATTTTAGACGTTGCCAACTATGGAGTACCCCAAAGACGTCGGCGCCTTGTACTCCTTGGGTGCAGGGGGCGGAAGCCCCGGTTAAATCAAATCATGTCTTTACCGAAGTGTACTGTTCGTCAGACCATCGGTTCACTAGAAAAACCACAAGATAGCAAACGATTTTTTCATCGACAAATAAGCATCCATATTCCCAGGATATTAAGCCTTATTCGATTGATTCCCAAAGATGGCGGTAGCCGCAATGCCTTACCTAAGAATTTTGAACTAAAATGTCATAAGGAAGTTGCTGGTTTTCGTGATATTTACGGAAGAATGGCGTGGGATGAAGTTGCTCCAACTATAACAGCAGGATGTGTAAATCCCAGCAAAGGTCGGTTTCTTCATCCAAAAGAGAACCGAGCAATAACAATTTTTGAAGCATCTTTGCTACAGTCGTTTCCACGATCGTATAAATTTCTTCCAAAGTATGGTCGTTATCCAAACGCAGAAATGATTGGCAATGCGTTACCTCCAAAATTTGCCGAGAATGTGAGCAAATACATGGCCCGTCTTATCAAAGATTAAACATTGGCAGACGTTTTTAAAGTAGAAAAACGCAGCCAAATTATGGCTGCGATTAAAGGAGTTAATACAAAACCTGAAAAGTTTATTAGGAGTCTGGTCCATCGAATGGGTTTTCGATTTCGACTCCATCGAAAAGATTTACCAGGGAAACCTGACATGGTTTTCCCGCAGCATCGAAAGGTTATCTTTATAAATGGCTGTTTTTGGCACGGGCACATTGCATGTAACCGGGGGAAATTGCCAAAGACTAACCAACTCTTTTGGAGCAACAAGATTCACTCCAATAAAGTTCGTGATGTTGTGGTAAAAAGAAAGCTTAGAAATATGGGATGGGAATCCTTAGTTTTATGGCAGTGTCAAATTAAACGAGATCCAACCAAGTTAGGCAATAAGATTAAGAAGTTTCTTCTTAAATAAAAAATCACCCAACAGATTTCAACCTAATCACTCAAAGCCCAATCGTTTAGGAGTATTGCTCTTTTTGGAGCGTGTCCACATGAGGAAAAGACTCATCCGAATACTCCTGCATTCTGACGCCAGCCTGTCCGAACAGGTTCTAAAACAGGTTTTGTGACATCGAGCACACAAGCAAAGCCTTTACCTGGAAGGACTTTTCTCCCGCAGGCCCACTGACTGTTCATCAGTGGGTCTCTTCAACTCCATGGGGAGAGTTGGGGCGTTCTCCCTCTCCACTCCCAAGTGGCTCGGCTTCTGCTAAGGGTTGAACATTCCTCCATATGTGAGATATGAACTCCAAACTAGCCTTCATCAGAGTTTTGGCCATCGAACTCGATATGGCTGAGATATAGACGAAATGTGCTGCTTCCGGCTCCGCATCATCTTAGATGTCAGCTTTCAACCTCTATAGAGAGTGAAATCTGAAATCCAGGTAATCCTTATTAACTTACTGTGGACGGAATGCAGGATTAGGCTGAGATGCCAACCTCTGACCGTCATCGAGCACTCACAAGCGCCAATTTATTCATGACTTTCATTTGCAACTGAATATTGCAACATACAAGTGGTTGATTACCTTGGAGTCGGAATCTGGTTGCAAAAAGGATCATAATTGCATCATGAACAATATCGAAAATTTGAAAATTAAAATTTCACTATTACCGCTTTAATCCCACAAAGGTGAGCTTGTTGATGAATTGGTTCTGGCATTGCTCACAAGCAAGACTTGAATGCTGGGGGAGATACTACGAGTGTAAACCCGCAGGTGTTTATTAGAGCATTTCGCCTATTATGGATGAAAGTTGAAATTATTAACGGTTTTTGTTTCCATAGGCGTAATCAAGGACACAGCCGAATTAGGCTGTTATGAGAAAAGAGCTCTTAAAGTGACCAGGTTTTAAGTTAAAGAAATACCCACAAAACTTTGCTAGAGGTAGAGCATATTCTGCTTAATTACTTATATTTATTTGATATTTTCTGACTCACTGCCAAGGTCGGAAAAATTTCCTATTTCCTACGGAAGGGAAACTTAAAAACTCTGGAGGAGACTGATGAAAATCCGGGAAGTAGCTAAACTGCCTATTGCCATATTTCTCTGCACAATTCCGATTGTTCCATTTCTCGATATAGCCAGCTTTATCTTCAAGTCCACGAGCAATCAGATATTTGTAATGAACGTTTCGAGAATCATTGTGTCCCTTATTTTTGCCTTGTTTGCGGTGGGAACTTTGCAATTGATGTATCACTGGAGTTCATTGAAAACCTTCGGATCTTCAATACCTGGGCATATGACGGCAATTGGTATTCTAGGTACTTTCATAGGAATATTTTTTGGCCTTTACAATTTTGATGTGTCGAATCTGAACAAGAGTGTCCCGTTACTTTTGGAAGGGATGAAACTTGCTTTTACCACAAGTATTGCGGGGTTGGCTGGATCAACGGTGTTGCGAGTAACTCACACGTTGATTGTTAGCATTAGTAATGAACCAGATCCATGGGGTGGGGACGATGAAGGTGTATCTGTAAATGTACCAGGTTTTCATGAAAATTCAGCGGCGATGATTGCTGGGGTATTCTCAATGAATAAACGTCTAGAGGGAATAGGGAAGACTCTAAATGCCATTCAGGATAGCTTAAAGGAGCAAAATCAGCAGCGGAAAAACACATAAAAATTTCGAGGAAAACGTGGCAACAAAACTTACAATTCAATCAACCTCTGATTCCGCATGGGCATCTTCTACAGATCTGATGTCTGGTCTAATGATAATTTTTTTGTTCATTGCAATCGTTTATATGCAAAACGTTTCTAATATAGCGGACGATTGGGCAAAGAAAAAGGAAGAAATTTATGAGGCTCTGAATACTGAATTCAAAGACGACCTCGAAAAGTGGAATGCCAAGATAATTAAAGATTCACTGACCGTCAGATTCCGAGAGCCGAGAGTCCTTTTCGAAATAGGTGACTTTCATTTGAAGCCGAAATTTAGAAATATTCTAACAGATTTTTTCCCACGCTATGTTCAAGTTTTGGAGAATAACTTCAAAGAGGAAATTGCCGAAATAAGAATCGAAGGACACACTTCCTCAGAATGGAATGAAAACACCGTGGGGAAGGAGGCTTATTTTAAAAATCTGGTTTTGTCTCATGATCGAAGTCGTGAAGTGGCTGTATTCTCACTGTCGTTACCCCTTCAAAACGATAAGTACCAGTGGGCGTCAAAATCAACAGTTGCAGCTGGCATGTCATCCAGCCACCTTATAATGGTGGCCGGGCAAGAAAATTCGCAGGAGTCTAGGAGAGTAGATTTTAGGGTACGTACTAAGGCGGAAGAGCATTTATCGAAAATTCGATATAACGTATCAGATATACATGATAAATAAAGATTATGGAAACGTTGGCAAACATTAACTGGGAAAGAGATCGTAAGGTATATGAGAAAAGGATAGTGAAAAATCCCAACGACAAAGAAGCTCTTTATAAACTTGGAGTTCTATATGACGATTACGAGAAAGATATTGACCGGGCGAGGGAATGCTTTGAGAAAGTTATTGCCATTGATGCTGAGTACCTGAAAGCATATATGAGATTAGGAAGAATACTTCAACAAAGTAACGAGGAAAGTACCGAACGAAGGATGAGACTTGAAGAAAGCTTTGGTGAAAGAAGCCCAGATCTTAAGTTTATAGATTTTAACGCAAATAAAAACTTTGGATCAGTTATGAGTAGTATGTTCGAGGAAGATAAAAAGAAAAAGCCAAGTTTTAAAAAAGGTAAGAGAGTCAATTTTGTACGTGCAAACATTCATTATAGGATTGGTGTAATTTTGCAAGATTTGTTCAAAGAGGACGATCTTGCAGAAGAGCAATACAGAAAAGCAATTTCGTTACATGACAATTACTCTTCCGTATATTACAGATTGGCTTTATTGCAAGATAATGCTCAGGACACGAATAAAGGAGATACTTACGAATTTGAGAAAGCCCTTGAACCATTCAGAGAGTTTCCTGACGAAGCTCGTGCAGCCATATATGGTAACCTAGCCGTTGTTTTATATAATCAATTTGGTGATTTTAAGAGGGCCAGAGATATGTACAAGTGGATAATTGAAAAAGACGATAAAGATGCGCTGGCTCATTACAATCTTGGTGTAATCTGCAGAGATAAATTCGGAGAACAAATGAAAGGAAAAGAACTTATCGATAGGGCCATCATGATCGATAGTAATCTATTAGGGCGGGTCAGAAAATCCTATGAAGAGAGGCTATTAGAAAATCCTAATGAAGTTAGTGAACTTTACGAATTGGGAGTATTATTAAAGGATTATTTTGGTGACCCCAACCAAGGGATGAAGTATATAGACAAAGCAATTAAGCTTGAGCCGAACTATTTGGTGAAACAAGAGTAATGATAAGTAAAGCAGTGTCAAGGTTTTCGGTATTACCAAGCAAGCCAGAGTTTGGCCGGGTAGCATGGTGACTACACAACTCCAAAGTTATCGGTTGTTTCTATTTTCCCTTCGTCATCACTATCTATGCTTTCTAGCTTTTCAACCCCTCCTCTGTAATAGTTAAAAAATTTATCTGACTTTCTCCTCTCTACCTAATACATTCTGCTCACACCCACCTCCAGGTTTTATGATCTGCTACATTCTACCCGATTAAATGAATAACAACGTTGCAATATCTCCCAAGCTAACCTCACTCTTGGTTTAATCTAAACCCACCATTTCAGGTCAAAATGATTGCCCACTTTGGTTCTGTCGCAAATACTTCACCAAGACGAAAAAGGGTTGATGGATGCTCTGTGCTACGCGGCGAGGTTATAGAACAGTTCTGCTAGAGTGTTCTCGTTTCCAACCGGTGTTTTCATCTGCCCCTTCTTAATCATCGCCATCACTTCAATGCTCCCTAACGTTCGTTGAGCCGCGTGAAAGTTATTAAATCCTAACATCGGTCGCGTCAGTTTTTTTTTGCGGCGGTGATCTTGTTCAACGATATTGTTTAAGTATTTGCATTGACGGATCTTGATCCGTTTCCTCATGTCTTGATTCACCTGTTTCAGCCCACTTTTATTTGCACCACTTTGATCAATATTCACGAGACTAGGTTTGCCGTTTTCCACAATCGCTTTCTTCAAAAAGCGTAAGGCGGCCCTTTTGTCTCGTGTGGCCGTCAAGAGAAAGTCTATTGTCTGCCCCTGCTTATCAACCGCTCGATAATAATATTTCCATTGGCCCTTAACTTTAATATATGTTTCATCCACTCTCCAGCGATTGCCGACCCGCTTCTTTTTTCGCCTAAAGGCAGCTTCGAGTAGTGGCGAATAATGAAGCACCCAGCGATTGATGGTACTGTGATCCACGGAAAAGCCCCGTTCGTGCATCAATTCTTCGATGTCCCGGTAACTGAGAGAGTAGGCGAGATACCAACGAACACTTTGGAGGATCATATCTTCTTGGAAATGTCGACGCTTGAAGGATATGGCTACCATGTGAGCCTCCTTTGGGAAAAAGCTCACGCTACCATATTAAGCTATTTGCGACAGAACCCTTTTCTCTACTGTATCGTCAAATTCGAAGAGGATACTGGCGGCGTTACCTTATCTACGTTCAAGAGTTCATAGGCACCAACGTCGTACTTTCCAGCTCTTGGATTGCCGTCTCGGTCGGTTAAGACGCTGTCAAGAGTCGTTCCCTTGTCGATGAGCGTCGCATTGGGCGTCAGGTGGTAATCACCTTGTCCACTGTCTTGGAAATCACTCACGGGTGCAATCTGGTTCGTCGAATGATTCGCAACTTCCGGAATGATTCCGGAGCAAAACAGCCCAAGCCCGCTACAGACAAAGGCGTTGTTACGCCAATCCCAGCTTCCTATGCTATCTCTAAAGCGGCTACGCCTACCGGAGCCTGCAAGTTGCAGAATGGTCTGTATTTGCTCGCCAAAGGTCGTGTTCTGTATGACAAGGTTGGCCAATTTGTCCTCAGCCCGGATGGCCTTTTCGACGTTGTAAATGACCGTGTTGCGAATTGTGGTGTCGGCATTACCTCGACCTCCTCGTAGACGGAAGGCGATCTCTGAATCATAGACAGTGATGCCGTCAAATACGGCAGCAATCTTTTCTTTCATGTTGAATACCGCCCTATTGCCCATGGAGCTGTCCTTCTCCCAGCCGTGTGCAACGATATTTCGCAGAGTGATCGTGACACGCTTTTTCACTTTTCCGCGAGACTTTGTCACTTTCGTATCAATCGCGTTTTCACCTGGTCGTTGGCCAGCTAGCCAGCCGCTATTAAAGTTCGATGCAAGTGGGCTGGTCCAAAAATGAGAATTTTCGATAAGAATATTATTTGTGATATTGCCTCGCTTCCTTTTTGGATCAGCCTGAAACGAGTCACCGGATACATGATGTATTTCAGTCTTTCGAATCGTGATACCCTGTGTCCCTGTGGCAACAATGCCATGAGAGTCCTTCCCATCGCCGTACGAGGCCCTTAGAAAATGATGAATATGGCAATTCTCTATCAGCAAGTTGTCAGCGTCGGCTGCATCAATACCGTCCTTGGTTCCGTTTTTGATTTCCAAATTACGGAAAATGGCGTTCTTTCCACCGCGGACGCGGACGGCATCGTAGTCTTCCTTATTATTGTCAATCGTAAGATTCTCGACCGTGTAATAATCACCCCTAATGGTGACCCGTGAGAGCACCGGAGGGTTTCCGCTTCCAAATGAGCTGATAGTGATTGGTGCACCTGAGGCTCCATTTTCGCTCGAATCGAGGTCGCCGCTAAACGTTTGTCCGCGTTTGAACAACACCGTATCGCCAGGCGCGAGCGAGGCGCTGCGTACTTTGGCTACCGTTTGCCAAGCGTTTCCCTGAGATGTCCCAGAGTGGCTATCGTTCCCGCTTGCTGCATCCACATAGTATGTTGCAGCTAGTACTGTTGATGGGAAAACAAGGAAGATCAAACAAAAGAACCAAATTATTTTTTTCAAGTTCTTCATAGCTACAGTCTCCATATACCCTATTTTCAAAACCTTAAGGTACTTATTCAGGTTCTGTCGCAAATTCTCTATTGAAAAGGGCACATGCTAACACATCAAGCGAATTGCGACAGACCCATTTTTTGCTTTCTTAGGAGGCCTTCTTGCAAAATGGTCTGTCATGCAGATGGGAAAGGCTACAATTCAAATTACGTTAATCACCCTGGTCCTCTTTACCGGGTGTGGGGGAGCTCAGTCAGGACAAACTTCCGTCTTGAATGGTTCCCAGTTGCCGCAAAATCAAGGTTGGTCGGTTGCTACCAACGCTGTTACCCCTTTGAACGTCTTGACCCATGGACGTACGCTAACGCTCAATACTTTTGGAGTTCTAAGAAAAATTGACCAACTTCCAGGAAAAACGGTCATGTGGTTTTATCGAGAAGTTCCTTTTGATTTTGATTTGGGATTCTCCATCAAGTTCATTTTGAAAGTCCACAAGGTGGAACAATCGCACAATTTAAACGATGCAGGAATAATGTTTTATGGGTCGACCATTGACCCCTCCGGTAACATTGCAGGTGGACCAAGAAGTCAAATCCTCTACTTTGACGAGAACGCCATTGGATGGGGGGACGAGACAGGGAGGTTTGAGATGGATACGACAGACACCTTCCACACCTATACCTTAGCCGTAGACGATAAGAGGGTAGCCGAGGTCTACGTTGACGGAAAGCTTCGGTTGAAACGAAAAAAATGGAGGGGGATACCCAGGATTGGTTTCGGTGATATGACGAATGATTTAGGAGTCAATGGCAGGTTTTCTATTGGAGACATCATGGTTACCGCCCAACCCCCAAACTCCTATTCCCGACCAGCTCCCCGCCGTCACCTAATCCCTCCTTCCCGACCTGGCTCCAGGAAATAGGCCCACCATTTCACTTTCCGGCCTCATGCGAAATTGTATGATGCCCAATTTATTGGTTCGAAGTTCTTTTGAGCTTGTCTTTACCGTCCGCTTTTTTCCTCTGTTGGTTTGACGGTGTCTCTGTGGAACAAGTGGTTGAGAAATCCATCCACAATTAATACACCGTTGTTCTTGTTCCCACATCCTCCCTACTTGCTGTACGTCCATCAGGTGAACAGTCACGAGAAAGCCTTGACACCGATTACATTTTGTCGTTTCTTCTACCTGAGATGAACTGATAATTACATTTGGGTATTGTGTACTCATCAGGATGCCCTCCTTTTGATCACCTTGTCCTTTTGGCATGAACCAATGGTTTCTTCATTGATCCCTATCTATTCTTAGGACCTAAGGATGCAATGATTGCGCCAAACCTCAGCTCGTTTTTTGGGGAATTTTTTATTCTTCTGTTAGACATGAAGGCTGAGAGTCCTTATCCAATCAGCTGAAAAAATGGTGTAATTTGAACGAGAAAACTGAGAAAACAACTTAAGAATGTATTTCTTTACGTTGTTTATAAGGCGATTCTTTGGGTAGCTGGTGAAGGAAGATTGTGAAGGGAGATTTTCAAATATTACAAACGCCTTTGAAAATTCCCAATTTTTACTCTTGGTATCCTAGGAATATTGGATTAGGGAGCAAGCGAGTTGTTATGCGATTTCGGAAGACCAGACTTTGCCAGTGACTCCGCTTTTCCCTCAGTGATTAACGGCTACTCACTACAGTGATCAATACAGTTAGACCAACGCACGCAGAGCAAATGGTGTTTGAGTCCCAATCCCTTGAGCGGAATAAAAGGCCTTTAGGAAATAGCTCGAACGTATTAAGCTTCTTAACTTGTAAAAACATACTTAACCCGTTTTCGTTTTTTTAACCGGTCAGGTGGATGACGACCACCTTGTTCTTGTGGCCTGAGTCTGGGCAGAAGAAACAAGGGGATTTTTGAGCACGATACCGCTATTTAGAGGTTTGACTGGCTGAGGGTACAGCTCCTGGCAGTGTTTCAAGACTTCGGCGAGGAAGGACATCCCCCGCCAGTTCAGCTGATGGACGAGGTGATACCTGATCACGCCTTGAGGGTCGAAGATAAAACTCTGGCATTTGAGAGAAGAAGGACTTCCTGACAACCCCAAGGTCCGATGTAACCGTTGTAGTGGATCCGCTAGTAACGGAATTCCGAGGGCTTTAGCCTTAGGGAGCTTCGGATCGAGAATCGGATCCGTGCCAGGAAGCATCCCCAACAGTACCGCTCCCTCTTTTTTGATCGTCCTATGATACTGATTGAGAAAGACTGCCTCGCCAAAATCAAATTGGGGTAGAGAGCAGACAATGCCCCATTGTCCTTGCAAACTTTCCAGATCTAACAGGATCATCTTGCCTTTCAATAATGCGGGTACGCGCATGCGTGGTATCGTGGAACGTCCTATTCTCATGGGTGAAACCTCCTTCGGTTGATTCCTCTGATGATAAAAAGAGGGGGCGGGGAGCCCTAACAGAAGAGAAAGGCGCCCCACCCCCTTCGGGCGAGGAAGACCTTCGCCCAGGAAGATGATCGATGTAAGAATCATGATGAAACCAATTAAATTGAACTTGAGAATCATTATTAATATCATTATATATACTCACCATCAACATCTTTGTCAATCCCATGCACAATTTGGCTTTTTGGGGTGACCGAAAAACGATGAGGACGACTTTGCTAGGCGAGCGTCACCCGAAGTTTAAGCGGCTAGTTTCAGAGGAGATGAGGAAAAGAGAGGACTGAACTTGAGATGAATCACTTAGTCTTATGAATCTGAAGCCTGCTCAGCTTTTATTTTCAATGCATCGTTCATGGCTTGTAACATTGGTGGGACACCTTTATCGAATTTACTCCACATCATTGGCACCATCATCCCACTGAACAATTCTTTATGAATGAGCCGAGTGCCAGAACCGGTTTCTTCAAGTTCAAAGACTTTGTCATTGGTAAATATAAATCCGGCCATCATTTTTGCACGCCAACGAAAAAACTTTGGTTTTTCAAGAATGGTCACAATAGGCTTGTATTTGGGTCCGTCTTTCCCATCTTCGTTACGCATCGTCATACTTAGTTCAGACCCGAGAGAAGCGACTCCACTTGCCTGATTGATGATTGGATTCCACTCCTTCCAAGTATCAAAATCCGTGAGGATGCTCCACACTTGTGTTGGTGGAGCGGCTATTTCAATTTCGGTTCGAATTTCTCGCATCGTATTTCCCTTCGTCCACAAAATAAGGCACGCCGCTAAAATAATAATAAAGAGAATTAAGATTGTCTTCTTCATAAAGTTACCTGCATCTTCGTTATTTACTTATCTTAAACTTAAGATAGATTTTTGTATATAAAACTAGGGTATTGTCAATTTCACTCGGGTTTGGCAGACTGGGCGACATGGAAAAGCTAAAACTTATTCACCTTTGATAGTGAATGGTTTTTCTGGACTTAGATTGACGATTGAAAAGGAGAACGTATGGAGTGGAGAGCAAGTCATATTTTAGTGAAAGAAAAAGGGCTAGCGGTCGATCTGAGAAAACGTCTTAAAAGCGGAGGAAAATTTGGAGAATTAGCCAAAGAGTTTTCTACCTGTCCCAGCAAATCCAAAAGTGGTGATCTGGGGTGGTTTGGGCCTGGCAAGATGGTCAAAGCATTTGAAGAGGCCGTCAAACGCCTAGGGCATGGCAGTATGAGCCAACCGGTCAAAACCCAATTTGGGTACCACATTATTAAAAAAACTGGGCAGAAAGATTAATCCTCTCTTAGTCAAACTTGGCTGATCAAAACACTCATCTGACCTTCTTATCATTCCAACTACTGACCACCGGAACATGCCCCACAACTTGTTTTAAACTATCTATCTCGAGTGCAAGACCTTGTAGTCGTTTACTTTCCCAAGCAATGGCCCACTGATTTCGTATCAGCTGCTCTGATCCATCTCCTGTCCTCTTGGACCATACTGACAATTCACCGATAAATGGATTATTCCAAGACCCCAGGCTGTCAGGCCATTTTATCAATCGTACTGGTTTCTACATCAGGGCGGATGCGCACAATGCGTTCTTCGGTGAGTCGAATTTTCTTTATGGTAATTTTCCTCAGGTTGAGGAAAATCTAGTATCTGGAGGGTTCAAGGTTTGGGTGCACTGCAATCGCAAAGTTTTTAGCAACGCCGGGAGTGATAGAAAAGAGTCTATTCTGGAAATCAAAAATGTTGGCAGGATACGGCGCATCTTGCACTGTCGTGCGAAAAGCCCAGTCTTGTTTGGTCAGGGGTTTGCTTTGCATATTTTTCGCCTGAATACCTGAGAACGAGAAGCCAGTGGACGAATAAACCAAAGCCGTCGGATCACTGATGATATTTTGAAGCGATGATGAAATAGAGCTGTTTGATGAAGAACCAAAGCCATTATTTGATGAAGAGCCGGAGTCAGTGATTGTCAACGTGCCGGGCACATAATTAAACGTATAATTGGTCGCGGTCGCGCCCAACGGCGTAATGGCGTAGTCGCCTGGGCCTGACAGATTCGTCGCGCTTGTTGAGACGACCAGCGGGGTAACAAAGACACTTTCATCCTGACTGTTCGCAAAACCTGAGATGTTATAGGTCAGCGCCGGATTGGGTTCGCTCATAAGCCGGCTTTGGTTATCGGCCTGAACCGTCAGTTGAATGGGGGCGATGTCCAGTTGTCCATCATTCAAGACCACATTGTAATTATAGGGATTGGTGGTCGTTCCAGCACCCATCGTGATGGCATATGCGCCGACATCAGAAGTTTGAACGGCCGTGGTGGTGACCGAAGAAGTGCCACCACCTGTCGCCGCAGCCAAGGTATCGCCAAAGACGAGACCGGCCGTATCATACGTGAAGGCGGGGTTGGAGATAGCATAATCACGGATCTCGTTATCGGCGGTAAACGTCAGTATCGCATTGTGGTTATACAGAAACGTATTATTGGCCAGACCGAGACTGGCTGGCGGGTCGTTCAGGAAATCCCGGTTATATTGCTTGTCGCCGGTGAGGCCGGTCGCGGTGATAAAGGTGGGGTCTTGGGCATAGACTAGGGCATGACCACTTGGTGCGCTGATGACTCCGGGGCCAACAGTGTTGATGAATTCATCCCCTGTTACAAAAACTGCGGCATCACCACTGCCATTGGCCGTAACCACCGAGTTCAGCGTAATATCAGTACCGGTAGCACTGGCCAACTGGATAAAACCGGCCCCGGTTATGCCGTTATCAATGGTCACGTTACCGCCATACAGTTCCAGATCGTAGCCGCCGCCAGTTACATCAAGATTATCCACTGTGATATCGCCAGTTCCCGCCGCGCGATCTCCGATAATTAAACTACCGCCTGCGTGCATAAAGCCCAGGATCGTGTCACTAATATCCACCGTCCCCGCTCCGCCACTGACGCCGATACTGGCTGAAGCTGTCCGAGGTTTCAGAGTAATGTCACCTTGCGTATCCACAGTTGCGTTGGTCATGTTAAAATTATCACTGATAAAGGTAATGTCTCCTGTCGAAGCTGCATCTCCGAACTCCATCGTTGTTCCCGCACCGGCCACTCTAATATCATCGCCCCCGGCGCCTTTTGTCCCCTGGATGGTTATATTAGCTGCACCTGTTGATTTGACGTCACCATCAGTCACAATCACTACACCATCATTCGTGACATTGCCGCCAAGATCGTCACTATTGCTGGTTCCAACTATCGATATATCCCCGTCAACAGATGTCACGGCCGTATTAGCCTGCTGGACAACAACGCCATGGTTGTTGGCACGAGATGCCGCGGCCGTGCCTTGCAAAGTAATCGTCCCGGCGCCTGCGCCGGTACCACTGGAAGACACTACGGATCCTCCTAAAATATTGAGCCCGGTGTTTAAATCCGTTCCGGTCGTAAAGCTGCGACCCTGACCGGTCATGGATATATCGCCATCAATCGTTGAAACAGTGACTCCTGCTCCGTTTAGACGAATTCCCTGATTGGTAGGTCCCCCGTTTCCTCCTGTCCCATTCAAAGTAATGGAAGCTGCATTGGCTCCTGTTCCTGTCGACATGATGTCAGCATCCGCCAACACACGAATGCCATAGTTGTTTGAGCTGCTTGTCGCGCCTCGACTGCCCCCCCGCCCGGAAATAGACAGATCACCATCGACGGAGCGTACAAGTGTCCCCGGATCCTCTATAAAGAACCCGAGGTTGAAATCCTCGCCGTTCCCGCCTGTGCCGTCCAGGGTAATTGTGGCAGCCTCTGTTCCCGTACCAATTGATAGAATGTCAGGCCCGGCATCCATATATATCCCATAGTTTGTATTGCTTCCTGAGCCACCGTTACTCCCAGCCTGTCCGGTCACAAACATATCTCCATCGGTTGACGTTATCTGCGTGCCCGCATCCCTCATATAAACGCCACGATTATTATCGTCTCCGTTCCCGCCTATACCATTGATGGTAATGGTGGCAGCATCAGCGCCTACTCCCGTTGATGTGATATCCGCACCCTGCAACATATATAGGCCATAGTTGTGATCAGTCGTAGACGTGCCTCCTCCTTTCCCTGTGATAGAGATATCACCATCCACAGAGGTGATGAGTGTTCCTGTGTGCCATCTTAGAGAAATTCCTGAATTACTATTTCCCCCGACCGCTCCTGTACCGTCGACACTAATCTTGGCAGCGTTGGCCCCGGTGCCGGTGGATTGTATTTTCCCTCCGGTATGCATATGAATTCCGACATTATTTATGTTTGCTGTTGAACCTGCACTACCACCTTTCCCAATAACGGATATATCGCCATCAACAGAGGTTGCCTGTGCAAAAGCCGCAATATATACACCAAGATTCCTATCATCCCCAAGACCTCCTGTCCCATCTATCGTAATCGTGGCAGCATCCGCACCAATGTTCGTTGACTGAACTTTGGCATTAGAATTAAGAAAAACACCATAGTTGGTGTCTCCTGTCCCGTTACTACCGCCTTTCCCGACAAGAGAAACCTCTCCATCCTTTGATGTCACTGTTGTTCCTGTACCAGTCACATACGCACCGTGATTGGTGGCATCCCCAAGACCGCCTGTACCATCTATTGTGATTGTCGCTGCGTTGGCTCCCGTTCCAGTCGAGGTAACATCAAAACCTGATACCGCATAGATACCATAGTTACTTGAGCTGCCAGCTGTTCCGTTACTGCCACCTTGACCTATTATAGAGATATCCCCATCAACCGACGTGACTAATGTCCCGCCATTGAGACCATAGATCCCGTAATTCGTAATCTCTCCATTGCCGCCTGTACCGCTCATCGTGATTGTTGCAGCACCTGAACCCGTTCCTGTTGAAATAATGTCTGATGAATCATTTACAACAATCCCATAATTATCAGTACTGATATCAGAGCCATTACTGCCGCCCCTTCCGGTTATGGATATATTTCCATCAACAGAAGTTATTGTTGTACCTGAATTTAGAATAAAGACACCACGATTGCTATCTTCCCCGTTCCCTCCGGTGCCATCAATGGTAATTGTCGCAGCATCTGCACCTGTGCCAGTGGAGCTAATGTCTGAACCACCATCCTGATAGTAACCATTATTCCCGTTGCTGTCGGCAGCACCCGTACCGCCACCTTGACCTGCTATCAGAATATCTCCATCAACAGAGGTTATTAACGTTCCATTGCTTACGACGCGTGTGCCAAAATTACTATCCTCGCCAGCGCCTCCCGTCCCATTCAAAGTAATTGTGGCGGCATTGGCTCCAGTGCCGGTTGAAGTAATATCGGCTCCGTTAACGACATACACGCCAAAGTTCCATATACTTCCTGCGGCTCCACTGCTGCCGCCCTGACCAATTAAAGAGATATCGCCATCAACCGAGGTCACCAATGCGGATGATCCTGATATTCGCACTCCCATGTTGGTATCCTCGCCAGCCCCGCCCGTGCCATCAAACGTGATTGATCCTGTTGTGGTCTGAACTGCAGAATCAAGAACATGAATGCCATTTTGATCGCTGTTTGCGGCATTATCACGGCCATGGCCGTTGAGTGTGATATTGCCGGTGCCGGCTGTTAGTGTCGAACTGTCTAAGAACACGCCATCATCAAGAACAGCATTCCCCCAAGCTGCGGTGGTCGTGGGGTCCGCCCCGCCGCCCATAACAATATCACCACCGTTGGAATCCAGTGTCGCCGCATTAACATAGACATACCCATCCTGATTGGCATCACGGTCAGCATTCAAGGTGAGATTAAGTGTTCCGACTGTGGAGGTCATATCCGGCGCATCGCCGTCTGCATCAACATTATCGACGATAATCGAGCGGGCCGCTTGTAAGGTCAAGGAGGCATGACCCCCGGCGGTTGTGTGTATGCGGTCTTGAAATGT